>KZ303508.1:160359-186499 GCA_002705745.1 Coemansia reversa NRRL 1564 | reverse complement strand
ACCAAAAGAATCACCCCCTTCGAAATCCTCACTCCATCTCTGTCGTCCACCAAAAGAATCACCACTCTCCCATATCCCTTCAAGTGATCCACTATATGCTAATACCCTTGCTATAGTTGGTAGGTATTGAAGACTCGAAAAGGGAAAATTGAATTTGTCGTATTCTTCACTCATTTTGTATCTTCAAGTAGTTAAACAGTATAGAATATGTGAATAAAAGTATTTAAAGGTTGAGCTGCTGTTGCAATAAGAAAAAAGAAGCAGGGAGGTAGCAAAAGTAGATGGTATTTATATGTCTCTGGCAGCAAATATTATTTTTACTGTATTTGTTCAGTTTTTCACTATTAATAATTCTTTTATATTTTTATTGGGGGGGGGGTTTTCAACTGAATTCACTGTAAAATAAAAATAAAAAAGCTGCCGAAATAATAAAAGCTCCCGACCCAATCTTTCTTTCTTTCTTTTTTTGCATCTGTTTTACAAAAAAAGCAAAATGTAAAAAAAGAGAAAGTCACATCGCTAAAAAAAGAACACATGAGTGGAAGGTGACAGGTAATGCTACAAATGTAAAATGTAAAAGAATGATCACGCAGGTGACAGGTGATGCTACAAAATAAAGAAATGCAAGAATCCCCCGAAATACACATTAGCAAAATAAATACGGACACTTGAATGGTAGGTGACAATCCAAGTCATATAGTTTACAGTCATAATTCTTTTTAGCTTCCGATGCCAGAGCGCCATCAGTAAATCTGAAAACCGTCACTTTCTTCCAAACATTTTCTTGGAAAATTTTCATCCCTAAACTTGCAAGAAGAAATTGCCTGATATTGACATCTAATAAATACCCAAGTAAAAATAAAAGCTACTTACAATTTTTTAAGATATGGTTTTATCAGGATGACTCCGGCAAAGCCGAATTAGACAACGTTTTACTTTGTCTTTCCAATCGGAAATTATGTAGGCATATATCCATTGTACCAGTAAAGTGAATATAACTGAAATGCAGATACTCTACCACAGTACTTGTTGTAGTGATCAGCCAGATTTGATATTCACCTACATGGCTAAACAGAGCATAATGTCTTCAGGCTTCTGCTGTCCCGCTACTAGTACCTTTTACCTAATATTGACCTCTTTATAGTTTCTTATCACAATACAGCACGTAGAATAGTAAACTGGGCTAACGGGACAACACCCGTAGATACTGTCCGCTGATCTCTGCAATCTTTGAATCCTGTTTGATTAGAAACAATATGCGCTCACCATTCTACATAATATATAAAGCAAACCTTATATTCAAAATTTCTTTAATGACTATATGTTAAATGTAATGCAAAAACCCCTGTTTTTTTTTTTGCGCCAACTTGTAGGAAATGTTTCTTTAATTTAATGACTACAAAAATAAATTAAAACATGAAGGGTGCATTTTTAGTGCTTTGTTCATTCCTTGTTTTTGCTTATATTTTCCCCAAGACATTTCTATTCCATAGTCGCTTTTAGTGTAACAAGTTTTTTTTTAAATAATAAATCTAAAAAAGCAAAAGCAACAACCAATTTTAAAACTTCTACACTACATGAACATTGTGCAGGCGTTTCAAAAATACGATATGATGAGCTCGAAAAATTTGAGTATCATTTTTTTGGTCTAAATGTTCTCCCGTCGAGCAATAATTTTTTTTTTTGCTACTGCTGCCGCTAGTACGACAGCTGATGGCATAGTAAAATTTATAATTGACAATAGGAAATCCATATTTGAGATTGTATAATAAGTAGAAAAAGACAAACCTGGTACTGTTTTTATTTGTTTTTGTATCTAACAACAAATCTTACTAAAAAAAAGTTTTAAAGAAAAAAAACAACAACTAAATTGTGTTATAATATGATTGTAAAAGTTGTGGCCACTTGAATGCTGCTAGTTGCAATCTCATTGAAGATAGTTCTGATGATCCTTCACTTTATAGATGAATTCTGGTTTATTAGTCTCTTTATCACTTTTGCCGATAACTCTGAATATAAACAATCTTTCTACTTGATCAAGAGGATCAGTTTCTATTCCTTCATACTGATCTTCACAACCACTAAATACATTCCCATCTCTATCTGTAGAGATTTTGGTTTTACTTGCAGCACTTGCAGCAGCAGCTGGATTCAAAGCAAGTAATTCTCTTGGGGTTGCGTACATAGTAATTTTTTCACCTGCAGAATTTTTATAATACGGAAAAGTACCATCCACGTCTGATTGAAAGCCTTCTAATAACATTCCCTTGTATAATTTCCCACCTTGCTTGATTATTGCACTTTCAGCTGCATCACAAGAATTACCTCCATTTTCTATTTTATAGTTTTTTTCAATCTTTCTCAATTTTCTTTTTTCTTCCTCACTCTTATTCTCATCATCATCATTATAATAACCCACCCCCTCCTCCATCTTTAACAGTTGTTCATCATATTCTAATATCCTTGCTACAGCTCCCGGGTGGCGTACTCTTTTTGAGAGAGTATTCAAGTTGACTACAGGACTTGCTATATTCATGTTCAATTAGATAAATGGTAGAAACTACGTGAATAAAAATAATTTAATGGCTGAGCTGCTATTAAAAAAAAAAAAGGGGGGGGAAAGGCAGGGAGGTAGCAAAAACAGTTGGTTTTATACGTTTCTGGCAGCAATTATTTTTTTTTACTATATTTGTTCATTATTCATTGTTAACAAATCTTTTATTTTTGTGTTGGGGTTTGCTTATTAATTTCACTGTGAGGAAAAAAAAATAAGCTGACAAAAAAATAAAAGCTCCCGGCCCAACCCTTCTTTATTTGCATCTATTTTTTTATTTTTAAAAAGAGACAAAAAAAAAAAAGATAATAAAGTCACATAGCCCGAAAACCAAGAGTGGAAGGTGGAAGATGGCAAGTAAAACTACAAAAAGCTAAAATGTAGGAGAAAGCCGAAAGCTGCATAAGCAAAAAAAAAAAAAATACGGACACATAAATGGCAGGTGACAATACGTCATATAGTTTACAGTCATAGGGTTTTTTAGCTTCCGATGCCAGAGCGCCATCAGTAATTTTGACAACCTTCATCTTTTCCCAACAATTTTGCTAGAGAATTCTTATTTGTAAACCTGCAAAAAAAAAATAAATTGATATTGACAACTAATTAATGGTAAAGAAATCGAAAGCAACTTGCTGACAATGTTTTAAGAAATGTTCTCATCGGCGTGATTGCGGCGAGGCCGAATTAGACAACGTCTTACTTCGTCCTTCCAATCGACAACTATATAGGCATATATCCACTGTACTAATGAAGTGAGTGTAACTGAAATGCAGAGAGCCCACCACAGACCCTGCACTTCCAGCCCTAGTTTAAATCCCAGATATAATCCACCTGGTATGGCGATAAAAATGTTACTAATCATAAATGAACTTGCACCAACCATCTGACGTCCCAACCCGCGCAAAATTGAGTTGAGTACAGCATTGATTGCATTGCATATAATAAATGTGCAGACAACTGGCATAAGCTTTAAAGTTTCACGCGCGACATCTGAATTATTAGTGTACACCGATATCCACCAGCGACCACACAAACCTAAAAACAGTAGACATACAGATCCAACGCTTTCTGCAACTAGAATTGACATATCACAGGCAATAAGTGCTTGACAGCGCTTTTCT
The DNA here is from genome assembly GCA_002705745.1 of Coemansia reversa NRRL 1564. Taxonomy (NCBI): domain Eukaryota; kingdom Fungi; phylum Kickxellomycota; class Kickxellomycetes; order Kickxellales; family Kickxellaceae; genus Coemansia; species Coemansia reversa. The sequence continues at coordinate 182,824 of KZ303508.1, read as the reverse complement.
GCGCCAGTAAGATTGTCTATATGAAGACCTGTGCTGTATCCTAGTCTATTGCTGATCTCGCATCCGAGTTAAGCAGTATTCAGCATAATGGCTGTTATGGCAAAATATATGGTTCCAAATTACGATGGGCCAATATTCAGCATCTCAAAGCTAAAACACTCAAAGGTGTTTGTAATAATTGCCGGAATTACTAAACGGTAAAACTCATGCATTTACAGAATGCCTTTAAGTATTATCTACACCAGGTCTCAACTCTACGGCTAAGTCAAAAGTAATCTAAAACACTTACAAGTATCAAGCTGCATGTAAATACGTCAGCAATTGCTGCTTTAATCCCAATATTATAGATTATCGATCTTACAAAAATATAATTTAGAACCATGTGAATAGACACAATATACATTAAAACAGCCGTCTTGCCTTTTATAATTTTTGCACTAGAAGAAAGCACTTGCACTCTCCAAATATTGATAAAATAGCAATGACAAGTATAAGGTACCAGAGATACTCGTCGCTGAGTTCTACTATATTTGGGCCTCGTTTAATTAAAAAGCAGTATGTGCTCACTATTCTACATAATCTAGGTAGCAAATGTTTTATTCATAAATGTTAATAATTTCATGTTTTACGTAATATAAATTTTCTGCATTTTGCGTCTACTTCTAGGGAGTGTTTTTTTTTTTTTTCAATCTGATGACCACAAAAATAAATAAAGGCCTGAGGGGTGCGTTTGCAACCTTTTTTCTATTTCTTGATTCTGCTTATGTTTTCCACAAGTCATTTTTTTTTTATTTTGTAGTCGCTTCTAGTGTAACAAGCTCTATCAAATAATAAATCAGAAAAATGCAAGGCAACAGCCGTGTTTGAAACTTTTAAATTACACGGACATTGTTCAGGTTTTTTAGGAATACAATATGATAAACTCGAAGAATTCGAGTACCAGTTTTTGGCCTAAATGTTCTCCCACCAAGCAATGATCCTGCTTCTACTGCTGCTGATAGTAGAACAGCTGGTGCCATGATAAAATTTATACTTGATAATAGGAGAGCCTTACTTGAGGCTGTGTGACAAGTAAAAAAAAAGGACATATTTAGTACTGTTTTATTTGTTGTTGTATTTAAGAACAAAGCTTACTAAAAAGTTTCAAAGAAAAACAACTAACTTGGATTAAAATAGACATAAAAATAAAAGCTATTTGAATGTTGATACTTGTAATCTCACTGAAATTAGCTCTAATACTTCTATTTATAGGTAAAATTCGGCCCTTTATTTGACATAATTCTTTTAAATATTTTATATTCAAGCACTCTTTTCACATTTTCTAACGCAACAGTTTGTAAAAAGTTGATCCCATGTTCTTCAATATCTGAATTTACAGCACATAAACCATTATCAGTTAAAAAGACTTTGGTTTCTTTCACAGCAACAGATTGTACAGCAAATACTTGGCCATAAACTACATAAAGCTTAACCGGTTCACCGTTATTGTCTTTGTAAACTGGTGATAAACCTTGCTGGTCAGTGGACAATCCTTGTAGTATTAATCCAAGATATAATCCATTGCTTTGAGCTTTTATTGCGTTTTCAGCTTCATTACAAGTATTACTACCTTCTTTCATTTCATATTCGTCTCTCTCTCTTACTTCCATCTTTTCCGCTTCCGTCCATTCGACTTCAGTCATTGTTCTTTCTGCTTCCTCACCGTCCTCCTTCTCCTCTACTATTACATCGAGTTTTTTGTTACCTTCACAAACGTGTGCTACACATCGCAGATAAAATCCTAACGGAATTTTATTTACGTTGTCCACAAGCACGGCCTCCATACTTTATCTTCAAATATTTAAATGATAAAAAATATGCAAAATTATTTGGTTAAGCTGCTGTTGCAAAAAAAAAAAAAAAAAAAAAAACACAGAGGCAGCAAAAGCAGTTGGTATTTATATGTCTCTGGCAGCAAGTGTTTTCACTGTATTTGATCAATTTGAAATATAAATAAATATTTTGTATTTGTATTGAGGTTTACTTTCAACTGAATTCACATTGAAAATGAATTCAGTGAACATAAATTCAATGAAAAACAATAAAAAAAAATCCCAAGATAATAAAAAGTTCCCAGCACAACTCTTCTTCATTTGTATCTATTTTAGAAAGAGCTAAAACGTAGGAGAAAGCCGGAAATTGCATAAACAAAAAAATAAATACAGTCACATAAATGGCAAGTGACAATACGTCATATAGTTTACAGTCATAGGGTTTTTTTTAGCTTCCGATGCCAGAGCGCCATCAGCAAGATTGACATCCCTTATCTTTTTCAAACATTTTGCTAGAGAATTCTTATTTGTAAACCTGCTAGAAGAAAATAAATTGACATTGAGATCTAATGAATAACTAGAAAAAAATTGAAAGCAACTTGCTGACAATGATTTAAGAGATGTTTTCATCAGCGTGATTGCGGCGAAGCCGAATTAGACAACGTTTTACTTCGTCCTTCCAGTCGACAATTATGTAGGCATATATCCCCTGCACTACTGAAGAGAATATAATTGAAATGCAGATACCCCACCACAGACCCTGCACTTCTAGGCCTGCTTTGTACCCTAGATACAGTCCACTTGGTATGGCAATAAAAATGTAACTGAACATAAATGAAATTGCGCCGACCATCTGACGTCCCAATCCACGCAAAACTGAATTGAGTACAGCGTTGATTGCATCACAAATAATAAATGCGCAAACAACCGGCATAAGCTTTAAAGTTTCACGCGCGACATCTGAATTATTAGTGTACACCGATATCCACCAGCGACCACACAAACCTAAAAACAGTAGACATACAGATCCGACGCTAGCCGCAACTAGAATTGACATATCACGGGCAATACGTGCCTGGCGGGGTTTTCCTGCACCAATAAGATTACCTATGCGAGGACCAGTGCTGTATCCTAGTCCATTGCTAATCTGGTATCCAAGAGCAGCAGTATTCAGCGTAATAGCTGTTGCGGCAAGAGATATAGTTCCAAAGTACGATGAGCCAATATTCAGCAGCTCAAAGCACACGCAATCAGAACTAAGTATAATAAGTGCTGGAATTGCTAGACGATAAAACTCATGCATATTACGGAATGCCTTCAAGTCCCATCCACCCCAGGTCTCAGCTGCACGGCTAAATTTAATATAGAGCAAAATACCTGCAAGCATCAAGCAGTATGTAAATACATCGGCCATTGCTGCTCCGTGGAATCCAATGCCGTAGGCCTCTGATCTTACAAAAATATAATTTACAACCATGTGGATAGGCACCGCACACATCAAAACAATTGTCCCACCTTTCATAATCTCCTGTGACTGAAGGAAGCATTTGCACGCCTCAAATATCGATAGAGGAATAATACCTAAAATCAGGGTCCGTAGATACTGACCGCTGAGCTCTGCAACTATTGGTTCCTGTTTGATTGCAAGAAGTATGCGCTCACCATTCCACATAATAGGAATGACAAAGGCCATATGAACAATGATAGCAATAATCCCGCGCTGAAAGTGGAAACCGACCATGGTCTTGTCACGCGAAGCAGTGTAGGCGTTGCTGCAAAACGTTTCCATTGCACCCATCATACCAATCGCAGGCGACATAGCGAGAACACCAAAGCAAGTTCCAGCAAGTGTCATTGCCGAAAGCTCAGTCGCACCCAAGTGCCCAACTGACACCACATCAATAAATAAAATACATTGCTGAAGCACCAAAGTCAAAGCTGTTAGAAGTGATGAAGAAGTCATCCACTTAAGCTCCTTTATTGCTACAATAAAGTAGGGCTCGCGTGTGTCACGCTTAACAATTTCAATACTTGCCTGCGATGGCGACACATGCAGCAACGACGTAGACTCATTACTGTCATGCTCGATAAGTGCCGCTTCAACGTTTGAAGCAGCGTTTGCCATAGTCACTAGTTAATAATATCTAAATGTAGAAGAAATTAAGTTGAGGAAAAAATTGAGTACAAGTACAGCGACAAGGAAAAAAAAATAATTTTAAAGTGAATAGCGTTTATCCCGAGCTGTTTCCTGGGCTTTTATATGCAAAAAATTTCCGATAAGAGTAAGAAATATCATACGTAAGTGGATGAGTGGCTCCAAATGATTTTGTATGCTTTTGTCATTTCCGGAAACCAAAGTCACATTGGCAATCATCCTTTGAATTTTGCTTACAAATGAATCTTGAAAAGATGCCACATTTCTCTCAATGCATGTGTGAAAGAGCCATCATGAAGCATATACTAAAGTAGGAATAGGGGTATATTTGTTAAAAAAAACATGTGCGGCTTTGCATTATTTGTATCCTTTTCAAAGAAGGCCCCTTTGTTGGTATCTGCTTATGGTTTGCATCAACATTGCATATATTGAGCTTTAGTGAGGGTAGAGGCAATTGCTCTCAATTAGCCAACAAATATTTTACTCATGTTTTCTTAGAGATTAGCTTTTTTCTTCTCTAATATTTAACTGCATAAAATATATTATATGTTCATATCAATTACTGAGTCTAAAGCAAGTTAAACAATAGACATTGTCGTGCACAGATTAGTAAACCCTTTAGGTATAATTTGTTTTGCATTCTTTTTGCTTTTTGTTTGACTTACCAACTGTTAGTTTGAAAATAATCAACGCTAGGTAAAATGAGCAAATGCGCTATGCATGTCGAGGGTTTCAGCCGCGCCGCAGAATTATGATTGGTTTCTATTTATAGTGGAATTAGCCAAACGGTGGCACATACTACATCTCAATTTCAGGCATTAATACTGCAATTTTTCCGCTGTTTTAAACTTTCGGCATTTCCATTTCAGAATGCATAAGTGCACTAAACTTTAAGAGCATTTTCTGTGTGAGAATACATTGTTTATTTCTGCTTAGCTGCACTAAAAAAATACCGCAAGCGATCAAAGCCACAACTATTACAACAACATCCTTGGTAATTGCTACTACTCTAAATCAAGAGCAGGTTTAATTAACTTTTAACCTTTAGATTCTGTCAAAACCTTGTATTAAGCACTACTCAAGACAGTCAAAAACAATAAACCATCAAGCTAATGATGCCACTGTTACAAAATCACAGGGGGCTATAGAAGCTGTCGTCTACATGTAGTGTGTAAGCTGGCGGAGGAGTGCCGCTGAAGGTGGATGGAAATAAAAAAAATATATTTAGTTCTGAGGAGAACCATGGCCAACTCGGCCGCTGGTCTTCTCATTAAATAGAGTAGAATTTTGTCTAATAAACCTTCTTAGTGTCAGAGATAAAGTGGCTCTCTGTATTATAGACGCAATTGTACTATTGTGCTGATGTTTGCGTTCCGGGGTGTGTGCGTTCATAAAACAGGAACTGGATTGACATCAGTCCAATCAGTGCGGGTAATAATTCCGCGTTTCTTGGAGACCCTGCATCTCCTGGGGAAATATCCCCATCTAGGGTCCAGGGGGATGGTAATGTCCCCCTTCGGGGCCCCGTAACAGTTTAATATACAACGTAAGATATGTTGCGAGAGCCAAATGGCTTACGGCCATGAACCCCGAACCAGATCAAGCCAAGGATTAAGGAGATGATGCTAGTCATCGTGGGAAAGCAAGCGCAAGATAAGATTAAGCTGATACAATGGAAATGGCATCAATTGCACTTCTATTAGTAGAGCTCAAGCCTTATAAAAAGGAGCACAGTTTCCTGGTGATTTTTTAAATGTTTTTTACAAATAATAAATAATTTGTAACAATAAAAAACTATTTTTTATAATAGGTTTGCCTTTTTTGCCGTAACAGCTACTTTATTAAATTTTTAGCAAACATCGTATTCTAATGTAGCTCTAGTTTGTCCAAAATTTTACCTTTGCTTATTCTACTTATTGTTATCTATGATAAACCGTTTATACAGACCGAAAAGCTAACAAAATGCATTAATCGGCTTATTCAAAAAAAAAAAAAAAAAGATAACAGTTGTGAACACATAATAAATTAATGGTCATGCCAAAAAAAAACAATTATTAAAGTTGTTGTTTCCTGATATCTTATTGAAATTTATCGAAAGTAACCAGTAATGGCCACATGTCCATCATCTGATACGCATTAACATTATTTGTAAGCATACAAACCTATCATTATTATTGCATTAAAGTAATAAGTAGCAACCAACAGCTAATTTTGCTTTTTTTTTGAACACAAGATGTCTGACTTGTGTTTTGGTGCTTTTTAGCAGATTTTTAAAAGGAGGCATTCGGCAGTTAAAAAAAGTGACTTGTAATTGCTGCTTTATAATTTTTTATTTCCTTTTTTTTTTTTTTTGTAAACAACGATAATAAAAAATGTGTAAAGTCATCAATTTTTTTTCCGCATTTTTTTTGCTTAGTTTTTTTCTTTCTTCAAAAAAATGTCCATTATTAAAAAAACTGATAGAAAATAGGACGCCAGATATAAAACCCCCCCCCCATCATTCCCAAAAAATAATTTTTTTACTGTTCACAATAAAAATAGTATTCAACTTTCATATTACAACTGTTTAGCATAAATATTATTAAACATTATGAGCCCAGAACAAGTAGATTTACCTTCAGAACCAGTAGATTTACCTTCAGGACCAGTAGATTTACCTTCAGAATCAGTAGATTTACCTTCAGAACTAGAAGGATTTACCTTCAGAACCAGTAGATTTACCTTCAGAACTAGAAGGATTTTGTTTTGATGTAAAATCTTGTATAGCAAAAATTTATGTACCAGAAAAGGAGCCAATAGACGTATATCTAACACCTGGTAACTGGTCGTACGAAGGTGCAAAGTTTCAAATAGAAAATCTAGGTTGGTATAGATCTTATAAGCTAGTTGGTTGCGCACTTCCTTTAAGAAAATTAATTCCAATATATGAAGATAATAACAGAGATATTCTCCTTCCTTATAAAAACAAAGACTGCATTGAGCTTCGTTATTGCAATGGCGATAATTATACTCCAAATAATAGGAGTTATAATGAAATAATAGAAAATATAGAAATGAATGGAATAGTCCAAGTGTTTCCATTTGTTTGCACTGCAAGAATGGTTAATGAAAAACTCAAAAACGTTTCCCGTGAGGAAATTATACTTCAAAATATGGAAAAACTATTTAAAAGACTGTATAAGGATAATGCCAGTAAAAGACCTGCTAAAGTTGTAATTAAAATAGATGCAGCAGATGCAAGCGCTACATATTTCCGGTACCTTTGACAAGAACAGCACTCCAAGAGCTTGCAAGAATAGACTCTTCATCACCACCACGCTCGGAGAGTTTTCTGCCGCATAACGATAAGAACTTTAATAGCACAATAGGCAATAGCTTAGAGCGCGGAACAAGTTAGAAAATGGTTTTAATTTCATCTTTTATAGTCACTTTTCTTTATTATGTTGGTGTGCAGTTTTCTTTGAAATAATCAAACTTTATTACAACTAACCAGCAGCACCTTCTCTGTGCCCACTGACTACTATTCTGGCTTAACGTAACAAGTGTACGTCTTATTTGGGTATTTGTTGCGGAGGCCGGATGACTTCCGGACATGAACCATGGGCAAAGTCAAGTCGGCCGACAAAAGGGATGGTACAATCACCCTGAGAGCATCCCTGAAGATGTGATGCATCACCCTTCAATGCGAGCTAATTAAAAAGACATTGAAAGGGTGTATGAACACATCTATAAAAAGGAATCGCATGTAGTATGTTGCGGCAAGTGGCCGTGTATCTTTAGTGAAGCAAGTGACTATAGTATAAAGAATCTTTATTCTTCTTAATGAAACACATTTGAAAACTATTGTTGATCATCTTGCTTTTATACAGATTCACCAACACCTCTTGCAATTAATTCCTGTCGTAACTATTACCAGGAAATGAGTAAGATCATATCTTGGTTATTGTAAGTCAGGGGATTAATCACTTCCAATGCGACATTGCTCTGAACGCGTTTCATGACCCCTATTACGTCTTGTGTGGCGCAGCTCATGGTTAATGTCCGAGAGCCATTTGGCCCTCGCAACAAGTAATTGTTTATAAATTCCTTACGAATATTTATTTATGATAAACTATTATTTTAAAAAGCCACTTGCTTGAAATAGTCGCGCACCTTTCGCAATAGATACTTATTACTAAGTTTTACTATATTTGGTCCTCGTTTAATTAAGAGCAGTATGTGCTCAACATTCTACATAATCTAGGTAGCAAATGTTTTATTTATAAATGTTAATAATTAGATGTTATAAGTAATGTAAAATCTCCTGCATTTTACGCTTACTTTTAGGGAGTGTTTTTCAATCTAATGACCACAAAAATAAATAAAGGCCTGAGGGGTGCGTTTGCAACCTTTTTTCTATTCCTTGATTTTGCTTATGTTTTCCACAAGTCATTTTTTTTTATTTTGTAGTCGCTTCTAGTGTAACAAATTCTATCAAATAATAAATTAGAAAAAGCAAGGCAACAGCCGCGTTTGAAACTTTAAACTACATGGACATTTTGCATGGCTTTCAAAAATACAATATGATAAGCTCGAAGAATTCGAGTACCATTTTTTGGCCTAAATGATCTCCCACCAAGCAATGACCCCGCTTCCGCTGCTGCTGATAGTATAACAGCTGGTGTCATGATAAAGTTTATACTTGACAACAGAAAAGCCATATTTGAAGCTGCATATTAAGCAAATAAAGACATACCTAGTACTGTTTTATTTGTTGTTGTATTTAAAGATAAATCTTACTGAAAGGTTTTTGTTAAAAAAAAACAACTAACTTGAGTTAAAAAAGACTTGTAAAACTAGCAGCTTTTTAAATAATGCTACTTGCAATCTCATTAAAACCAACTCTGACGTACCTCTGTATATGTGAATTCTGGTTTATCAGTTTTTTTTATCATTTTTGCCACCAACTCTGTATATAAATGTTCTACTTATTTCATCAAGATTAAACGTATCTATATGTCTTGGAGAGACAACAGATTTATTTTAGCGTAAAAAAACTAGATCACAAGTGAGATCAGTGTCTGCGTCCACAGGCTATGGCGCCCATCACTAAAACTATAGCTATTCCTCATGATTTTCTTTGTCCTCACAATCTATATTATCCGGATAATTAAGATAAACAAATTCTGGTTTCAATTTCTCTTCTTCACTTCTTCCACGAACTTCATACTGAATTACCCTTCTCAATCCTTCTAAAGGAATAGGTGATGAATCAAAGTTTCTAGCAGTTGGCACGCCATCAATTTTTTTAATCCAAATTTGTCTATCTTCTTTACACAGATATAGAGGATATTTTTTTATTAAATCTAAACGCGCTAGTAGTACTATTCCATTGTATATTCCATTACTGCCAGCTATTATTACTTCTTCGGCTGCATCAAAAATTTTTTCAAGAGCATTAACATCAGCAACAGAAACATTATCATCATCATCACCAACAGAAACAGCAACATCATCATAGGCATCCTCTGAGTTTATTTCAAAAACATTGGGCTTACTTCTTTCATCACGCTTTTTTTCTTTCTCATTATCGTTATCATTATCATCATCAAGGGGTTTTTTAGTTTCTAAAACCTTTACTTGAATAGGTATACAAGTATTTTCTGGGGGGTTTTCTGGGGCTTTTGTAAAATACTTTAACATTTTGTATCTTTAGTTAGCGGAATATAATATATACTATGCAAATAAATGTATTTATATGATAAAATGCTGCTGTAAGAAAAAGCAAGGAGGTGGTGAAAGCAGTTAGTTTTTATATGTCTCTGGCAGCACTTATTTTTACTGTATTTATTGTTAACATCTTTTTTGTTTTATGTTGGGCTTTACTTTTAATTCCACTGTGAGAAAAAAATATTCCGCCAAAAAAAAAATTGCTTCCGGCCCAACCCTTCTTTATTTGCATCTATTTAAAAAAAATGCAGATAAACGCTAAAAGTCATATTGCCCAAATAAAAAACACGAGCGGCAGTTAGCAGGTAAAGCTAGAAAGAGTTAAAATCTAGGAAACCTCCGGAAGCTGCATAAGCAAAAAAAAATATACGGACAAATAAATGGCAGGTGACAATTCAAGTCATATAGTTTACAGTCACAATTCTTTTTAGCTTCCGATGCCGGAGCGCCATCAGTAATTTTGACAACCTTCATCTTTTCCCAACAATTTTGCTAGAGAATTCTTATTTGTAAACCTGCAAAAAGAAAATAAATTGATATTGACAACTAATTAATGGCTAAAGAAATCGAAAGCAACTTGCTGACAATGTTTTAAGAAATGTTCTCATCAGCGTGATTGCGGCGAAGCCGAATTAGACAACGTCTTACTTCGTCCTTCCAATCGACAATTATATAGGCATATATCCACTGTACTAATGAAGTGAATGTAACTGAAATGCAGAGAGCCCACCACAGACCCTGCACTTCCAGCCCTAGTTTAAATCCCAGATATAATCCACCTGGTATGGCGATAAAAATGTTACTAATCATAAATGAACTTGCACCAACCATCTGACGTCCCAATCCACGCAAAACTGAGTTAAGTACAGCGTTAAGTGAATCGCATACAATAAATGCGCAAACAACCGGCATAAGCTTCAGAGAGTTGCGCACAATATCTGGATCGTCGGTATACACAGATATCCACAAGCGACCACACAAACTTAAAAACAGTATACATACAGATCCGACGCTTACCGCAGCTAAAATTGAAATATCACGAGCAATACGTGCCTGGCGGGGTTTTCCTGCACCAATAAGATTACCTATGCGAGGACCAGTGCTGTATCCTAGTCCATTGCTAATCTGGTATCCAAGGGAAACAGTATTTAGCGTAATAGCTGTTGCGGCAAGAGACACAGGACCAAAGTACGATGAGCCAATGTTCAGCATCTCAAAGCACACGCAATCAGAGCTGGTTATAATAACTGCTGGAATTGCTAGACGATAAAATTCATGCATATTGCGGAATGCCTTCAATTCCCATCCACCCCAGGTCTCAACTGCACGGCTAAACTTAATATAGAGCAAAATACCTGCAAGCATCAAGCAGTATGTAAATACATCGGCCATTGCTGCTCCGTGGAATCCAATGCCGTAGGCCTCTGACCTTACAAAAATATAATTAACAACTATGTGAATAGGCACCGCACACATCAAAACAATTGTCCCACCTTTCATAATCTCCTGTGACTGAAGGAAGCATTTACACGCCTCAAATATCGACAGAAAAACAATACCTAAAATCTGGGTCCTTAGATACTGACCGCTGAGCTCTGCAATCTTTGGGTCTTGTTTGATTGCAAGAAGAATGCGCTCACCATTCCACATAATAGGAATGACAAAGGACATATGAACAATGATAGCAATAATCCCGCGCTGAAAGTGGAAACCGACCATGGTCTTGTCACGCGAAGCAGTGTAGGCGTTGCTGCAAAACGTTTCCATTGCACCCATTATACCAATTGCAGGCGACATAGCGAGAAAATTAAAGCAAGTTGCAGCAAGCGTCATTGCCGAAAGCTCAGTTGCACCCAAGTGCCCAACTGACACCACATCAATAAATAAAATACATTGCTGAAGCACCAAAGTCAAAGCTGTTAGAAGTGATGAAGAAGTCATCCACTTAAGCTCCTTTATTGCTACAATAAAATAGGGCTCGCGTGTGTCGCGCTTAAGAATTTCAATACTTGCTTGCGATGGCGATACATGCAGCAGCGACGTAGACTCATCACTACCATGCTCGGTAAATGTTGCCTCGACGTTTGAAGCAGCGTTTTCCATAGTCTCTAGTTGATAGTGTCTAAATGGAAAAAAAATAAAGTTGAGGAAAAAATTGAGTACAAGTACAGCGACAAGGAAAAAAATGTAAAGTTTATCATTGTTGTCTATTGGGTTTTTATATGCGAAAAATTCCCGATTAGAGTAAGAAATATCGCACGTAATTGGATAAGTGGTTCCAAAATGATTGTGTATGCTTTGTTCATTTTTGGAAACTAAATGCATCTTGAAAAAGTAACATACTTTTCTTATTGCATGCGTGAAAGAGCCATCATGAAGCATGCATTAAAGTAAGAATAAGGGAATATTTGTTGAAAGAAAAACATGTGTGGCTTTACATTATTTGTGTTAAGCCAGGAAAGTATAGTTAAACACAGACAATGAATATATTGGGAACAATGATCGGAAAGTACACAAGTTGACAGCATGTTGGTTTTCTCTTGATACCTGACATGCCGCGCACTTTTATACTCTTAATGGTGTGTTGGTACTGGACTCCTCAAAAACCATGAACACACCCATGCCCAGAATACTCATTGACCTTGTTGACAGCCTTGACTGGGTAGTTGCTACACTTCACATGATCAATATGCTCTGCATGCTCGGAGTGCTCCATGTGATATTCTTGGATGGCCTTGTAAGAATGTGAGTGCTGTCGGTGCTTAGGGTTAAAACTTCTGGAGCCGTGTCTGTCAACTTATATTTCTTTGAAAAAAAGCCTCTTTGTTAGTATCTGCTTTTGGTTTGCATCAACATTGCATATATTGGGCTTTTGTAAAATTAGACAATGACCTTCTATCCGCCAACATATATTCTACCCATGTTATCCAAAAAATTAGTTTCTTTGCTTTTATAATATTACGCTAATTGCGCGATAAAACCCGTTATAGGTTTATACCAATTACTGTGTCTAAAGTAAGCCGAAGAATAGACTTTGCTAAGCACAGATTGGTAAACCTTTTAAATATAATTTGTTTTGTATATATTTTGCTTTTTGTTTGACTTACCGGCTGATATTCTGAAAATAGTCAATGCTAGGCAAAATAAGTAAATGCGCTATGCATGTCGAGAGTTTCAGCTGCACTGCAGATATTTGATTGGTTTCTATTTATAATGGAATTGGCCAAGCAGCGGCACATACTACATCTCAATTTCAGGCATCGGAGCTGCAATGTTTTTGCTGTTTTAAACTTCCGGCATATCCTTTTTCAGCCTGCATAAAAGCAATAAACTTTTAGAGCATTTTATGTGTGAGAATGCACTGTCTATTGCCACCTAGCCGCACTTAAAAAAAAAAAAAAATACCGCAAGCGACTAAAACCGCAACTGTTACAACAATTTCCCTGGTAATTTCTACTACTTTAAATCAAGAGCAGGTTTGATTAACTTTTAACCTTTAGATTCTGTCAAAAACCTGTATTAAGAACTACTCAAGACAGTCAACAATAATAAATTATCAAGCGAATGTTGTCACTTACTGGTTGTCTGCATTAGCAGAAACTTCATTCTGCTCACTGTAACTGCGTTGAAGCCGAACTAGACAACGTCTTACTTCATCTTTCCAATCAACCCACATGTAGAGGTATAAAAACTGTATCAATGTGGAGATTACAACTGCAATACAACCACTCAACCATAGTCCCCACACTTGCATATTTTTCACATATCCAAGATATAAACCAAGTGGCACTGATATACAATAATAGCTAAACGTAAAGGATGCTGCGCCTACTGTCTGTCTTCCCAAACCCCGCATAATTGAGTTAAGCACACCATTGACCGCATCGCAGATAACAAATCCGCAGAATACTGGCATAATCTTTAAAGTTTCGCGCATGACATCTGGGTCACTGGTATATATAGATATCCACCAGCGGCCACAAGTCATAAAGAATATCAAACACAATGTTCCAATGCATGTTGCAATTAGGACTCCCATATCGCGAGCAATACGTGCTTGGCGAGGTTTTCCAGCTCCAATCAAATTTCCGATGCGAGGACTGGTGCTATAACCCAATCCATTGCTAATCTGATATGTGAGCACCGCTGTGTTTAGCGTTATAGCAGATGCAGCAAGATATACTTTCCCAAAATAAGAGGAGCCAATATTAAGCAGATCAGTGCAAATCCACTCAGTAATTATGGAAGCTGATGATGGAATGGCCAAACGATAAAACTCGTGCATATTGCGGAATGCCTTCAATTCCCATCCACCCCAGGTTTCAATTGCACGGGTAAACCTAATATATACCAGAATACCTGCAAGCATAAAGCAGTATGTAAATACATCGCCAATAGCAGCCCCGAGAAAACCAATGCCATATGTCGGTGATCTCACAAGAACGTAATTCAAAACCACGTGAGTAGGCACAACAAATAGCAGTACAATTGTTCCGCCGCTCATTATTTCTTGTGACTGAAGAAAACATTTACACGCCTCAAACAGCGATAAAGGAACAATTCCCAGTGTTTGAATCCGTAGATATTGTCCACTGAGCTCTGCAACTATTGGTTCCTGATTGATTGCAAGCAGTATGCGCTCCCCATTCCACAAAATAGGTATGGCAAAGGTCATATGAATAATGATAGCAATAATTCCGCGCTGAAAGTGAAATCCGACAGCAGTTTTGTTATTCGAGGCTGTAAAGGCATTGCTGCAAAACGTCTCCATTGCACCCATCATGCCAACTAATGGAGCCACTGCAGTAATTCCAAAGCATACTGAAGCAAGCGTCATGGCAGCAAATTCTGTAGTACCTATATGCCCGACTGACACTATATCAATAAAAGTAACAACTTGCTGAAGCAGCAGCGCAGAGGCTGTCAAGGATTACGATGATGTTATCCACTTTAATTCTTTTATGGCTGCAATACCATAGGGCTCATGCGTATCCCGCTTGGATATTTCATAGTCTACATGTGATAATGATACATGTATCAAAGATGTAGACTCATTTGCAAACTGTTCGATATCATCTGCAGCAGCGTTTAAACCTGCTTCTACCATTCTCGTCGTTCCTATCTTTTAAAGCATAAACAAGATTGTAAATGAAATGAAATGAATAGTGAGGATTTAGATTGCATCATGCTTTTTTTAGATGGATGGTTTTGCTGCTAAGCCTTTGATTATTGTAGGAGATCAGGTGTATAAAAGAATGTGCTAAAACTTTTCAGATGGCAGAATTGGGTGTGACGGGTTTGCGCCATTCGGGAAGTGCGTTTGCGTTGCAGGTGGGGGGGGTGTTGTTTGTGCATGGTTGTAGGGGTCGTTGGCAGTGTGGTTGGTATTGGTTTTGGTGGTAGAGTAGGAAGCAGCCAATGGCAACTACACGTCCTGCAACATGGGTAGCAATCGCAGTCAACAGCACTGGCAATGAAAGCCAAGAAGAATCAACATCTGCGAGGCCTGCTTTCATTTGATTTACTTGGCAGCCAATATACTCTTTAACTAGTCCACACGCACTTCTCATCTCTAGACAAGACCACTAAAAGACAGAACCTATCCATCCTCAGGACGACACTCAACAAACACATACCAAGTATCATATAATAAAACACTTGCTACATAATCCACTTTAAATAAAAGTAGATAGTTGCTATAGTCTCTATTTAATTTGCTTCATAGGATAAGTGCCCCAGTGTAAGGACGCTGGAATTAAGAAGCTGGAAAATGGCCGTGTATATATATTAGCATAAGACACTATTTACCGCAATTAAATGATAACGTGTTGTTAACATACTAATAAAAGAGACAAATGCTAGTATTAGCCTTATAGCGTTCTCTTTAAGTTGTAGATAATCTTGGAAAAATCTAACAATAAATATAATTGAAGCACTTGTCTCTCTTTGGTGCTGGTGTTTCTCGCAGTTGTCGTAGCAGCAACGCAGCATCATTATTTGCGACAGCGCTCAGGCACTCGACTACAATGTGTGGATTGTCCTGATTATAAACAGAAATGTCATCTTGGATGATATGCAAATGCTTGATTGATGTAAAGGTCGAATAGCGTTTCAGTTGATTTACTAACATACCAAAAAAAAAAAAACACCCCCTCTGCCTTCATGTGCGACCTTCTTCAGACGCAACAAGTTTTAGAAAGAGGTATTGCAAAATATTTTTGGTGTTTGCTTTGAATTAGATAGCTGATTGAGTCAGTTACTAACACAAACAGTGGCCCAGCAGACCCACGACTATCTTCTTAGGTTTTCAGCTCTGCAATATCAGGATGAAGTACAAAAGGCCACCATTATTTAATTGTTTTAAGCAAAGTAAAATGAATTGTTGTAGTTTTTTTCACAGATGCAAGTCTTCGATGCTGCTAAATGCGAAAGCTACCTTTTGCTCTATTTCTCGTCGCGAGTTATACTTATTACAGATGGATAACTAGTAGCTAAAAACAGAGCTTTATTTCTCGACAAAGGGATCCTGTGGCAGCTTTTATTTTGGCGTTGCCTTTATATCCCTTGCCACTTACTAGCGTATGACTAACAAAGACTATTAATACCTTTCCATTAGCATTTAACTTTGAGTAACGGCTATTGCTGTAAGCTCAGCGAGCTTAATCGTCCTCCGTCTTTTTTTTTTGCAACATAATTATGTGCCGCATTAGACCAACCAGCATCTAAAACTTTATTTCGTTTTTGCTCTCATAAAAAAAATATATCAGGAAATAATATGCTTATAAAAATTACACAAGAGTCGCACTTGAAAACAGTTACTCCCAGCGGTCCCTCTGTCCATGCGCAAACACAAATGTTCTACACTCATGCCACAAATCATCCATGCCAATTGCCGCAAAAAAAATGTTTACCTAAACGCTTAAATTTTTTTTTTTTTTGTATATAATTATGTAGCAATTCATAAACAATACCTTTTGCAATATATACAAACTATAATCAACCCAATACAGCGATATGCTATAAATACAAACCAAACTCCAAGTTTGTCTAAAGAGATGTAGTCACTGTAAGTGAGGTTGCGTGGACAAGGAACATGGGCGGTAGATTGTGCGCCAGTGCTTCAATATCCTCTAAATATTCGACCGAACGAGATTCAGAGTCCGACGTGCCAGGTTCTGGTGCCTGTAATGCAGTGAAAATAAGCGCCGTGCCTTCATAGCTATGTCTCCTAATAAGCTCGTTTAGAATGCGATTCTGGGTCTGCACAGACATGTCGTTAAACTCAGCAGGTACGCCTGCACTCTCTTGCGCATGTTCTGCCGGGTCCCGTGACTTGGTATTCTCTGGGACGTCTTCCATTATCGACCCCTCAATACTGTGCTTGCCTTTCTTTTTGCGCGGTGCTCGAGCAGAAAACACAGAAGAAAGCGCGGCAAATGTACCATAAAAATCAGTCAGCACCATGGAACCATCAGAGCGACGTCGAGGCCTGGCCAGAAGCCGATTCCTTCCTCCGGTTGGTGATGTGTTTAGTCGTAGGCGGTCGGCAGCAGCACGATGGAGGTGTGTCCCAGGTCTGCGTACCCGTGACAAAACAGCTGCTTCGTCTCCACTATTGCTTGTAAAACGAGCAGACAAATGCTCCAGTAGAGAAGCACGCCTCTGACCTTGCTGCTTTTGCCGCTGTTGCTCGGCAAGTAGGCCTGTTTCAGTATTAATGTCAGAGTCAGAATCAGACTCACTTTCACTACTAGATGAAACCTCATCATCTCCACTGCTGCTGCTCTGCGACCGTGAATTTACCTGACCCTTGCGCGTAGCCTCATAACGCAAAGGCATGGGCAGATTGACCTTCATATTGAAACCAGCTGTGGTTGACGGCTCTGTTGAATCAGGAGCTGCCCTGACAGACAATGGCGTTTTCTGTGGCATATTTATCACCGATTTAGCGTTAGGCGGAAATGTCTTTGCTGTTGGCAGAGGTAAAGGCGTCTGCTGAATATTAGTAGTAGTAGAAACTGCTGTATTTGCCAAGGCATTGTCGTAAGTAGCCAGACTTGCGTTCCTCAGATAATGTACATGTAGCTCCGCATCGACTCGCAGATCGCGCAGTAGCTTGGCCACTCTGCGGTGTTCTTCGGACACGTCACTCTCATGTTCCACAAAGCACATGACGCGCAGGCGGTAGTGCCTATTCCAGTAAGGGACCAGATGCAACACAGTTCCCAGTTGGAGAACCATTACGTAGGAGTCAAAATTCGTCAGGTAGGTGTGCGATTGGTTGTTTGTCACAGTCGACATAGCCACAGGCGCAGAGGTGCCAATCTGAATAGGCCACAAATCAATATACTGTTTTTTGCCATCTCTCGGTAACTTTCCCGCGCACAACGGAAGCACAGTTTGCGAAGAAATGTTTGACATTGCAATATCGCCGTCAACACTCAACTGAAGATTAGAGAACCCGTGTGCAATTCCAACGGCTTTGCCCATCGCCATTACATCCTCGATGATGCGAACATATGCCACAGGTGAGATCGGTGTGTTTAGCTTAATCTCATCGGTTGGAAGCTCGGCAAATCCACTTGGTAACTGCTGCTGCTGTTGCTGAAGGTTCAAAAATCCAAGCACAACGATATTGGGTCGCATGCCGCCCAGACCTGCGCCAAATATAATACTCCTGGCACCAGCATCATCGCTACGGTCAACAGTCAAGTTCACAAATGCCTTGACCTTGAGCTCATCTACAAGCTTAAGCCATGCAGCCTCCTGCACCCTGTGTTCAGGCAGCATTTCGTGGAACTCGCCCTTGATAACATGGCCAATGACGTAGAGTCCGCCTTTCTTCAGCGCGTTGCAAAAGCGGATAAGCTGCAGTGAATTTCGCGGATTGTGTACCAAAAGCAAAATCTGCGGACGCCAGAATTTGACATGGTCTTTTCGTAGATCCAGGCGCAACATATACTTGCGACACTGATGGTAGATCAGGCTCTGGGTGACGTCGCCCCATGGCTTGGGAGGACAGGTATAGTGCACGTAGAGAAATAGCACAACCACAACACCCGTCGACACCAGCGCGGAGATGGTGTCTACAAAAAACATAATCGCAAAGCAACCGACAGCTCCCAGTGCAGCTGTCCACGCCTTGAAGTAGTGGAAAGTGGGACGAAAGTTAACCGATGCTGCCAGTTTGAGTACCAGACATGCAAAATTGACAAATCCAAACATGATCAAATTGAACATGGTGGTAAAGGGTGCGACTGCATTGGTGTCGCCGACAAAGAAAGACATCTGTGCCAACGCGTATGTGACAATAATTGCACGGGTAGGGTCGTCTCCCGCACGTCGCAAGGGCCTAAGAAATGCAAACAGGTCATCCTTGGCAATAGCTTGCAGTATGTTGGCCGCAGAGAGCGCTCCACTGAGGGTGCTTGTGATGCTAGTAATGATTGCGCCCAACGGTACAATAATTGGCAGCACATTGATTTCCTGCAGCACGTTAAAGTTCTCGCGCAACGTCTGTCGCCGTGTGGTTGCACCAAGAGCGAGCACTATAGCCATGTAGACTATAAAGGTAAGCAGAATCGCCCACAGCGTACCCTTGGGAATGGATTTGCTGGGCTTGCGCAGAGACGAAGACATAGAAGCGCCAGTCATAATACCGATGCAAGCTGGGAACAGCACCCCCAGTACCGTGCCAAACGTTTCTGCAGGTCTTCCCTCGGCAATTGGGGTCAGATCCGGCCACATGTTCTCGCGGAATGTCTGCAACGACCAACTGGTATAGTAGATGGACTTTTCCTCATTGACAAACGGCTGCCGCGCAGCAAAAGAGAACAGAATCATCGCCGTCGAGGCAATAACAAAGGTCGACAGAAATGTTGCCGCCTTTGCAAACATCTGTGCGCCAGTCAGACACACGACAGTGCACAGCGTAAACAAAACTGAGCTGTAGAGAATGTGCCAGTTAACGCCCTCGGGGAAGATGTGCCAGACGTCCCCAACGACCTCGCCAAAGTTGCTGATAAGAGGCTCGACAAATGCCACGGTGTTAAGCACTGCATTAAGAAGCATACCGGCATAAAACATCAGCCCAATGCTGCCGCCAAACTCGGGGCCCAGCGACCGCGATAGCATGTAGTATGGCCCGCCACCCTTCACTGTGCCGTTGGTCGAGATTGCCGAGATGGATAGTGTCGTCATAGTGATTACCAAATATCCACAGGCAAAGCTGATCACCGTTCCAGCAATGCCCACCTGACTTAGAAAGTACCCCATCCGTACGTACACCAGAATCCCCCAGATCGAGAGCGATACTGGCATAAACACCCCATCCCACGTCCCCAGCTTCCGCGACGCTGCCGCCACTGTGTCACCAGCTGACCGCTCTGCTGTCGTGCCACTGACGTTTCTTCCCGCACGTTTGCTGCGTCTTCTGCGCTTGCATGACGCCTCGTCACCTTGCAGTATGCGCGCATGCTGATATTGCGTGTTGTCATCAGGTTGTCCTCCATGCTGTCTATCGTCACGACCAGTGCAGGACCGCGGAAGCTCCGTGTTGGCCTTTGAGCCGATCAGCGCTGTCGTCTCATCGGCTGCACCACCTCCACTTTTGTAACTATTGCTGGTGCTACTAGCAACGGCCTCGTCGGCCGAAGTGTCGTTTTCTGCCGACCCTACCCGGGCCAGCTGCCGTTCGAGGTCGTCGATATTTGTGCCCGCGCGGCTGAGAAAGCGCGGCATTCTACTTCCTGCTGTAGTGTTTTTGCTAATTTCGTCTTGAAGCAATAGAGAAATAGAAAGTAATACAGTATACGCTCTGAAAAAAAAAAAAACACACACACAAAGAAGAAAAAAGTGGTGGTGACTGCTGCATATTTTGTAACAGAAAAGGAGGAGGCGAGTACACACTCAACTGCAAGGAGTCTTGCCCACACAAAGAAAGTAATTTTCGGCAGATTGTTTTCTCGAAGCCAGTGGTTTTTCGACAATAACGCGATCAAATCTAGCTCTGAGTCTATCGCGCAGCTCCTTCTCTTCACCGCCCATAAAATACTTGATTACTAGTCCACCACCGTCGGCCAGCCATTCGTCAGCAAAATCAACCACATCTTCGCACAGCGCCATTGTGCGTGCAGCATCCACCGAGCGATGTCCTGTGAAGGAGGGTGCCATGTCCGATAGCACCAATCCAACCGGTCGCCCATCCAATGCCTCGGTTACCTTTTGTTTGATGTCAGAATCCAGAAAGTTCCCCTGAATTATTTGAACCCCTGGAATTGCCCGCATTGGAAGCAAGTCTACTGCAACAACACGACCCTTGTCAGCATTGTTTGTCTTACTCAGTCTCCTTGCCACCACTTGACTCCAACCGCCTGGCGCTGCTCCGCAGTCAATCACACACAAGTTATTGTTATGTTGCGGCAAGAGCTGGCGGTGCTTGTCAAGCATCTCTATTAGTTTGTAGCTGCTGCGTGCCCGATACTGTTCGCTTGCTGCTTGCTTTACAAATGGGTCTCGCTGCTGTCGCTGGAGATACCTATGCGATGATCCACCCTTCTTGCTTGACATGCATCGACGTTGACAAACGCTACTCATCCTTGCCAGGTTTAGTCGTGAATTTTTAATGCCAGACATCATTTTCTAGATGTATATGTTGTACAAGTTATGTCAGAAAATTAGCAGGTTTATCCCATTTAACGGACAGAATAACTCTTTCCACATCGCCCCAGCAACGTATTCTAAGCAACGTATGGCCATTGCTTATGGCTTGTACTGCTTTCTCAATATGCCCAAAAAATGTTAGATGATCTAGTTCTGCTTTTACAGTACAGTAACTTTATTCATACATATTCTATTATCACATGAGCACAACTATTTCTATTGCAAAAATAATAATAGTGAATGATGGGCGTCTTTTGTCTCTGTGTTTATTTGCTTGGATGTTCAACAAACATTTCACAAAGACACAATAATTTCTTTTCGTATACAAAAAGGCCAGTCATAGATGAATTAGGTTGACTGTGGTAATAGCAGAGACATTGCCATTGATTAAAATGCCAGTGATATTCATTAGCACCTTTGTAAAATATTTTAAGCCCTTTTTTTTATTTCTTGGTTCTACATTCTAATTTTTACCTAGCTATACACTCTTAACTTTTATATAAGAAAAAAAAACAACCATCTGTTCTTTAGTCTTGGTAAGATAAAATTACTAAACGTCCATCCAGACTATCCAATTTTGACATATACATCTACTTTTTAAACAAGAAAGAAAACTTACCAGCAACATTCAACTTATTTTTATTTCTACCATTATCTAGAAATACTTATTGCGGCAAGAAGGCCGACTTATTAATAAAAAAGTAGTTTTATGTTTTAAAGTTATTTATAATAGTAAAGAAACATTCACAAAACTAGCAGGAAACTGTACTCCTTTTTATAGTGCTAGAACCGTACTACTAGATGTGCAAATAATGCCATTCTCGTTGTATCTGTTCAATCTCATCTTGCGCTTGCTTTCTCATGAAGTCTATCATCGTCGTCATCATTGTTTGGCTTGATCTAGTTCATGGTCATGTCCGTGAGCCATTTGGCTCCCGCAACAAATTCGCCTGGCCTTGAACAAATCAACCATTTAATGAAAATGAGAGATGACTTGTGGTGTTAGATGGATTGACGTGTGAGACTGGATCTTCACGGCTTGGTGTTGTTGCAGGACCGTTGTTTGAACTAGATGGTTCAATAGTTCCTTGATCATTAATCTGTGCTTGATCAGTCCATGGTACTAAAC
>KZ303508.1:107092-154158 GCA_002705745.1 Coemansia reversa NRRL 1564 | reverse complement strand
AGAATTCTCCAATATTAGACTTAAATGCATCTAGAAGTTCAGATGCCTTAGGAGCAATGATTTGGGTCTGTGTGGCCTTAGGAATCTCAGTAGAGTACTTGGATAAGTTGCCTGCCATTAGTACATCTGAGGATTCCTTTCCCTTTGAGGTTGAGGCAACTGGTTGTTCTTCAGTGCCCATTTTGCCAAAGTGTGGCTTAATTAAATGACTATTATAAATTTCTATTGCGGCAAGAAGGCCGACTTATTAATAAAAAAGTAGTTTTATGTTTTAAAGTTATTTATAATAGTAAAGAAACATTCACAAAACTAGCAGGAAACTGTACTCCTTTTTATAGTGCTAGAACCGTACTACTAGATGTGCAAATAATGCCATTCTCGTTGTATCTGTTCAATCTCATCTTGCGCTTGCTTTCTCATGAAGTCTATCATCGTCGTCATCATTGTTTGGCTTGATCTAGTTCATGGTCATGTCCGTGAGCCATTTGGCTCCCGCAACATACTTTTTTAAGAATGTATTTCTTATTGACATGTCCTGCTATGACACCTAAATCCATTTCTGTTAATAAAGGCGAGTCGCTCAAGGTACTTTTTGTCAAAGCTAGCGAAGTGTACTCAATTCCAGAAGAAAATGTTATTCTGAGGAGTGGTAAGATTATTATACAGCGTGGACATACGTACAATGGAGAACATAGCTTACCAGTATCCAAGTGTATCAGTGAAGATGGAGAGATTCAGGTTCAAGTTGAGTTGGAAAATTCAGGTGCTGAAGATTTAGATATCGATACCATTAAAGCCAGCAGTGGCATCTAAAAAAAAATTGTACCCCGAAAGTACTTAACAAAAAAATACCATATTTAGTCAGTAGCTAACCAAAAATTTATCCAAAGTAGAAGCTAATTTTGACTTGTAGTGTGTGTAGGATTTTATTTAGAACTAAAAGATTTTCCTACAACTTTAAGCCGAATAAATAGTATCAAGAATTGTCTAGTAAAGTCTCTATGTAAACCTTGCCTATTTGTTATACCAGGAAATGGAAGGATACTTTTAATTTTTTTAATTCATTCAAAACACTCTTGTTATTGTAATGAAGAAAAGTGAATAGACTTTAAATCTCACTGCTCCTACAACTTTAAGCTTACAAAAAAACTTTACCAGTAATTTCAACCATTTTCAGTCGCTTTAAAAAAAGTAAATATTATGTGGATTTTTATATAAAAATACAATAGAAAATTCTAAAGACGCATAAAGTAAATAAACCACTTTGGTTAAAACGTAAAACAACATAAGAGAGAATATAAATATACTAATTTTTTCTTAGTTACATGTATTTAAGCGGAAAAATCTTAAATTGCAAGGAAAACGGGGACATTTATCTTTACATACTACCAGAAACAACTTTTTTGTCGAGAGGCAATGTAATTAAGCTAAAAGTTAGAAGTGTTTATAAAGATAGATATTAAATTTCACAAGTATTAATGCTATCCGCTGTCTATAATGCGGAAGGAAAATATAAAAATAAACAATAGCCACAAAAAAATGTTAGAGCTGTGGGCCAGCAGCAATAATTTCCGGAGTAGCCTTGTCGGCATACTCCTTAAAGTTGGCCTGGAAAAGCCGTGCAAGCTTAGTAATCGTCTCGCCGAATTCCTGTGTTGTGCCCTCCCATGCCTGGGACGGATCAAGAACCTTAGCCGGAACATTGGGGACAGCATTAGGGATTTGGAGGTTAAATACGCCGTAGCTAGAGTATTCAGCCTTCTCAAGCTCACCCGAGTGGATGGCATCGATGATGGCACGCGAGTACTTAAGCGAAATGCGCTTGCCAATGCCATATGCACCGCCGTTCCAGCCAGTATTGACCAACCAGACGTTGACGTTATGCTCCTGCATCTTCTGTGCAAGCATCTGTGCGTACTTGACCGGATGCCAGACCAGGAATGGTTGCCCAAAGCAGGCAGAGAAGGTGGCCTCGGGCTCTGTAACACCCTCTTCAGTTCCAGCAATCTTGGCCGTATAACCAGAAATAAAGTGGTACATGGCCTGAGCAGGAGTCAACTTTGCAACCGGTGGCAGAACGCCAAAGGCGTCACAAGTAAGCAGCACAATGTTCTTGGGGTTGCCACCAACGCACGGAATCTTAGCGTTAGGGATGTACTCGATTGGGTAGGCACAACGCGTGTTCTCTGTGATGCTCTTGTCAGTGTAATCGACAGTGCGCGTATTCTGATCAAAGATAACGTTCTCAAGAACAGAGCCAAAGCGAATGGCATTAAAGATTTCAGGCTCCTTTTCGGCAGACAGATCAATAGTCTTGGCATAGCAGCCACCCTCAATGTTAAACACGCCGCTCTCGGTCCACACATGCTCGTCGTCTCCGATCAATGGGCGTTGCGGGTCTGCGGATAGTGTGGTCTTTCCAGTGCCTGACAGACCAAAGAACAGCGAAACGTCACCATCGGGACCCTCATTGCAGGACGAGTGCAAAGACAATACACCAGCCTTGGGCATTAGGTAATGCATTACGGTAAAGACGCCCTTCTTCATCTCGCCAGCGTACTCGGTACCCAGAATAACCATTTGACGGCGCTCAAAGCTGATGGCCACACTGGTTGGGCTGGTCATGCCCTTAGTAAAGCGGTTAGCCGGGAACTGACCAGCATTAACAATGGTAAAGTCAGGTTCGCCAAAGTTTTCCAGCTCCTGTTGTGTCGGACGAATAAGCATATTGTTCATAAATAATGCATGGTAGGCACGGGCACAGATTACGCGAACCTTGATGCGGTACTTGGGATCCCATCCGGCATATCCATCAAAGACATAGAGTCGCTCGCGAGTGTTAAGGTAGTTAGCAGCACGTTCGTAATTAATTGCAAACGCCTCTTCGGATAGCTTCTTATTGACAGGGCCCCACCATACATCGTCTACGGTAGATGACTCCTCTACAACGCGTTTATCACGCGGTGAACGACCAGTCTTCTTGCCTGAGCTTGCAATCAGAGCACCAGTAGATGAGATAGCTGTACCAGGTTCATAACGCAGCGCATCTTCGTACAGCTGCGCTGGAGAGAGGTTACGCCGAATCTTGGCAGAAAAGTCAATGCCTTCAGTCTGAATGTTTGTAGCGGACATCTTGATATGGTTTGTTTGTGGATAGTGTGTGGGAGAAAAAAAAAAGAGAGAATATGGTATGAGGCTATGTACTCATTTATCAGTGAAAAAAGAGGCAGCAACTAGGTCTGCAGCAATATTTGCTTAATGTTAAGGTTAACAGGACTAGAAAAGATCAGTTAAGAGCACTTGCATTGGAGTGTTTTGTTAGAGAAAAAGACACGGAATACAAATTGTCAGGGATATATTTTTTTTAAAGACCAAAAAACGCTCGTCTTTTATATATTTGGTGGCCCCTGCGTTTTTCGAGTATCAAAGGCTTTACAGCCTTTCTTTTTTTTCCACTAGCACATGCCTGAAAAAAAAGCCAGTCACTTGCCCAGAGCTAATCATTGCAAAACAAGTTGGACTAAGAAAAAAGCCACAAGGGCTATACGTATTTTGTGACGCAGTTTGACAAGCTTTTTCTTCCGATAAAAAGGGCCCTTACCCCTGAAAAAGAATTTAAGCGTTCTATGACACCCCCGTGCCAGCCATTTACCAAAAGAGAGCCTTGCGTGAAGGAGGAATTCGGAAGAAGCGGGCCCGCATTTGTGTACTGCTGTTTCACGAGGCTGGGGGGAGGGGCATGTGCTTTTACTATTACAGTCTCTTATCATTGGCCAAAGGGAAAAGTGGAAAATAGAAATGGTGGCCCGTGCGCTTTTTTTTTCTTATCAATAAAGTGCGTAGGTTTTCATGTCATTCCATGCAATTTTTCGAAGGCGGGAAGGATTTACATTGACGGAACGGGAGGCGTACCCGGGTCAGGGTAACTAGGATTTTGCAGCAGCAATTCCAGATATCCTTTCCTTTCCGCTCAAGGTGACGCATCTGTCTGTTACTTTTTTTTTTCCAAGCACCTGTTATGCGGATAAGTTTTTAGAAATGATAACGAAGCACGAGCCATCTTATTGCCAGCATGCTCCTGCGCTTCCTATCTTGCCCACAGAAAGCATGCACTCTGGCCTCCTATCGCAGGAGGGTATTGGCTGAACGCACAATAAACTATAAATAACTCTGTTCTTTGTGCGATCGCTGCCTTTTACTATGCGTACAGGTAATGGAATTAAGCACAGGCCACCTTTTCGGGCAGCCCCGGAGCAAAGAAACAAAGGCATGTGGCACCCCCCGCTCTGTAAATCGCAAGCCATGCTTCATTTTTTTTTTTACTTTCCTACCCGTTCCGGCTCCGCTAAACACACTGATACAACAGGACTATTGTTTGTAGACCTTCTTTACCCCTTGGTCATTTGTGACGCATGCTGTAATCAGTCCTGACAGAACAGAACAATTGAATATCAACGGGAAACAAAGGTAAAGAGGAGACGCAGTTTCAGCCTCCGTTACACCACGGGAGGCTCTTCAATTATCCCCCCCCCCCTTCCGTCGATCACTTATTATGACAGCCGCAAAAACAACTGCTTGGCTTTTGTAGACTCATGCAACCCTTGCTTCCGTTCTGAAAAATAAGCACCTGCATCCTAGGCGCGTCGGAAGGTTTCGGGGGGGGGGATCACTCAAAGTGTTGGCTTGATTGCGTGCGATCAGATGCTTTTCTCTCTTTGCCAATCATTGTGGCTTCCGGTTACTTCCACATAAACAACAGTCACAAGTGTTTTTTTTTTTTGCATACTCGGCTCTTCTGTGACTCGGCGTCTCTGGCTGTGCTCCACCGTGCAAAAAAAAAAAAGAATGGAGCTTATCACAAGCGCCGGGTAAAATAAAATGCATATCAATGATAGTGATTGCAGAGTGGTGGTGATTTTAATTCACCAATTAGAGCAGTAGGTATTATATGACAACATATCGATTAGAATATGTTATGTGTGCTTTTCAAATACGTTGTTAAGAGATGTTTACAGGATAAATGAAAAACCCAAAATGGTGACGTCAGCTATCCTTGGAGTTGCCCGCCAGAATTAGGCTGATATTGCTGTTGTCTCAGTGGTTGTTGCTGGGGTTGCTGCTGCGGAGACTGGTGAGAAGGTTGCTGCTGCTGCTGGAAAACCTGGGGTGGGTACTGCTGCTGTTGCTGCGGGTAGTACATCTGCTGTGGCTGTTGCTGCTGTAAGATGGGAGGCCTTGGAATGTGTGGATTGACAAAGGCTTGTGAGTGCGGAACCATACCACCACCAGGGTGCTGTTGCGGAGCAATTAGAGGCTGTGAGTACGCCATATTAGCAGTAGAGTAGTTGACAAAAGGCTGTGGCTGGCCAGGCTGTTGCATATGTATCTGTTGCTGCTGAGGCAGTTGCTGAGGTTGTTGCTGAGGCTGCTGCTGAGGTTGGGATTGCTGTTGTGGAGCAAAACCAGGCTGATAATTAGCAGTCTGATTAACACTACGCTGCATCAACTCATCATACAAACGCATAGACTTTGAAAACTGACTATCCAATTGAACAAGCTCATCCTTCTTACGATTGTATTTTTCAATGAGCTTGATAATTTTTGGCCTTAGTGCCAGAGTAGAGCCATAAAGACGTTGAATCTCTTCATTGTCAGACACATTCCCTTTCATTGGATCAATGCTACCAAGCATACGCAACAGGGCTTCGATATTGTGAGCTTCACTAAATACTTGAACTTCAGCGTCGATATCCTTGGATACTTCTGTGCGAATGTCACCGAGAGGTTGTACAAAATTCGCTGGGAATATGCCACTTTTGCCTCGCAGCTCACCTTTCCACCAATCGCGATACTTTTGGTCCAGCACATCGATGACATCACCTTTAAAGAATCCAAGCTCGCCAGCCTCAGTCGGAGTAAAGTCAAATAGTGCCTTAACCTGAACCTTCCGCTTGCTGGGATCCACAGCTGCCCCAGAACCATTACCTACGGCACGTGTAGTTCTGCGTGTCACACTACCTGATCCAGAACCCGAAGCAGCAGCAGCAACGGTCTGTTTGCGTGTAATCTCGCTACGAATGGCAGCAGGAGTCTGATAGTTGGCAGGCTTTCCATCGCCACCAGGAGCACCACTTACTGAAGATAAAGACAAAGCCAGAGCCAGCTGCAGATCATCCTCTTCTTTTTGACGCTCCAAATCACTTGGCTTTGGAATTTTCTCGGGCTTCTGTGGCGATGGGAAATGGAATCTCTGAGCGCGGAGTTTAGTGTAAGTCTCCTCCATAAGACTCAGGGTCGGATCCTGCCGAAAGTCAAAAGCCCACTGTTGGATGCTACCCAAAATGCGGCTTTTGACTTTTTCATGCACTGCCTTGTCGTTAAGGACTCGCGTAAGCGTGGTTGTGAATGCGCGTGATGCAACCTCCTGTTTCACGCTCTGTCCGCAGTTTTCTATCATAGAGTGCACCAGCGTCATCGAATACAGCACAACATTCGGGTTGCGGTGTAACATGCGCTCGTTGATAACCTCAAAACATTGATGCGCCCTACAAAATCTTACCTTTTTTTTTCCCTCCACAAAGTTTGTTAGTGCTGTGTGTGGAGCTTGTTTCATCAAATATGGTCCATCAAATTGTGTACTTACTTTTCATTATCAGCCCCCACACGGTCACAAACTTCCATAATAAGCTCCCAGTTCTCTGCTGTCAGCAGTTCACTAGTAGTCTTCTCTACCAAAATATATATATATACACCAGTAGTTTATAGAACAATATTGTACGTCCTTTTTTTTAGCTTAGCTTCTTATAAGACAAGAATTGTAAGTGTACAAAAGGTTTCGAATTGCTTTCTTGGACATGCACTACTGCTGATGCTTTTTCTACAGAAATTAGTTTATATAAGTAATACGTACTGACTAGCTCATCGTATGGATTCGGAACCTTGAACATAATGAAACAAAAGTGTACTCTCTTTGACTTTGCAAGTATAAATAAACCCCAAAAAAAGGCACTCAAATTAAACAAAAGAGAATGAAGAAAGAGAGTAAAACTAACTGCTGGAAGAAGAAAAAAAAAAAATGAATGAGGATGGGAAGAAGAAAAAAAAAAAAAAAAAAGGACATGCCAAGAAAAGACAACGTCATCCGCTCACAGATATAATATCACGTGGTCCAAGCTCACTTAAAAATATCAGCTGCCGACGTCTTAGGAGACCTGTGTTGCGCAGGCAGAGTGGCAGAGGACCGCGGCCTCGGCTGGGCGTTAGAACCGTCGCTGTCAGCCTTGGCACGACGGAAGCGCGGAACTGGCGGCTTGAGCTCCATCACTGGCGCAACAGTACCATCATCGTGGGTATGCGGAGCATGAGCAGCGCATCCAGGCCGCGTGCAGGTGCGGGGCAGCCGTCCACTGCGGATATCTACTGGTGTACGCGTGGGAGTTGGGCGCGCAGGTGTCCGCGCAGCAGACAAGCCCGAGTCAGCACCACTCCTGCTGGTGCTATGCGAGGGACGCACAGTGGTATGCTTGCTAGTCATTGTCCGATGGTTCCGTGACTGCATCGCAGCATCTTCGCTGTGTGGCGAAGTGGCACTTGTAATCTCCGGATATTCGTTCTCCGGTGCGTTAATATCCTCTTGCTGCTGCTGTTGCTGAGGTTGCAATCCATGCGACTCGTGTGACTTGTCTAGCAAAAGTGCAGCACCAGCAGCAGCACCAGCAGCAGGCGTAACAGCAGCCATTGCAGCATTATATGCGGCACCAGCAGCCATACTAGCCAACAGCGCATTAGTAGGAGTCCCCTCATACATACTCTGCAGCTGGTTAAGAACCATTGGCGTGGCCTGCGACGTATCGATACCCTTCATCCATTGCGGGGTGGGTGGCAGACCCTGTACAAGATCAGAAGTACCACGCTGCACTTTTTGCTGCTCAAACTCATCGCGCTCCTTCTTAAGCTCTGTACGTTCATTCCCAAGCTCCACAGCCGCCTCAACAAACCGCTGCCGCTCGCGCTCCAACTGCTTCCTCTCCTGTCTCACAGCATCGCGTCCAGCATTGATTTGTTCTAAATTCATTTCTGAAAAAGACATCTCCATCATGTCCACTTTTTCAAATTGCCTGTTTGCCATCTCATCAATCGTCTGTTTCTGCTCCTCCAGCAGTCCATGAAGTTTACCAATCTCTTTTTGCAGACGCTCAATCTCCGCACGAAGCTCAACTATCTGCCTGTCACGCTCTTCAATCTCAGACTTATCAACAGTAGCTGGTTTCTGCCAGCGGTCCAACCTGACACGATTACGGATTGCCTCTAAGAAATCCAACGACATTCCGATATCCTCAGTTACATCGTCTTCAACGGACTTTGAGTCTTCACCATTGCGAGCAGCAGTATTTTCTTCTGCCTCAGCATCCGAGACCACATCACCGTGGACCCTTGCTAAAGCAGCTGATAAACGACGTAGCAGCTTCTCCAGAGTCTCAATGCGTTCAGACAGATGGGACTCATTAACTTCGTAGCGACCGATAAGCTCCTCTAGAAGCTTGCGGTCCCTGTTAATCGTAGGCTCAACTGGTCTGCCGCTGCGGTCTCGGACAATAGGATTAATAACCTCGACGCTAAGCTTAGCAGTACGGTGTTTATCAGTGATAAGCTTCTGCAAACGATCTTTGAGCTTTACAGACTCTTGCTCGCGTCTCTTCCCGTCGTGCATAAACTGAGCCTTAACCATGGCTGCATTCGAGCGAGTTGTACGCAGCTCAGCCGCCAGACGTTTACGTTGCGCCTCACCCTCCGCACAATTACGTTCTGCTTCCTCCCACTTGATACGATTCATCGCTGCCTCACGCTGCGACTGATCGAGTTCCCGCTCAAGTCGGGCAATAGTAGACCGCAATAAATCCTCTTCTCCCATGGCAGTTCTCAATTCACCGTCGACGGTCTCGCGAAAATTGAGGTCACGCTTGCGCTGATGTAAAAGTGCCATCAGACACTCGACTACTCGCTGATTATCCTCCAGAAACTCTGGCAGCTCAGCAAGCATAAGTGGACTAGGAAGTCCAAGATCCATTAGCTCACGGTTAATTTGGTGAAGAGCTACATAAGGGTTAACAATGCTAGCCTCTTTATGCTTCCACGCACTACTCATAGATGTCTGTTCCATCTGTCGTATTCCACCATAAGTGTTTGACTGTTGTTGTTGCACAGGTGTAATTGGTAGTTCGGAATTCTGGTGCAGGTCACCCTGCTCATCAAACGAATCGTACTCGTCATATCCATTCTGTAACCCTTGGCGTCCAAGGCGTGCGTCAAAACTTGGGCTATCTTCCCACATCATTGTTTAAGTATAAAAAAAAACAAATTCCCAAAAAAAAAAAGACGTAAACAAAATGCAATTAAAAAACAAAAGGGGAAAATGTGAGCACGCGATAAACCTGAAAAAAAAAAAATGGTAAATGGTGGATAGTGAATGAGGAAAGGAAAAACTTTATATAATTTTCCCACTCCCCTTTTTGATTTTTTTTTTGTTTACATTAGTGCTTGGGAGTAATCATCACAAAATGTTTTTTTTTTTTTTAGCAAAGCTATTGATACACAAAGGGAATGGACATTTGTGTCGTATCCCTAAAGAGGATGTTGTAGTTTAGCGCAGAGTCTAAAAAACCACATGTTCGTCTGGTTACTCTGTCCGCTGGCACAGTCCAGAAAGGGGGCCATCTTCAGGGGCCACCCCCTCTGTCGTTTCCACTCACAACGCAAACGCGCAGCATTCCTAATGCATACATGCAATGCTGAGTGGTAAAATAATTATTTTCCAAACATCAACATTGTTTCCAAAAAAAAAAAAATATTAGTTTCATATATGGGTGAGAAAGGGAGATAATGGCAAAGTACAGGGAGGTTAAGGAAAAGCCAGAAGAGAAAGACAGGGGGGGAGGAGATGAGGGAAGACAAGCAGTGGCAGAAGGAGCAATCTTTACTGCTGCGAAAAGTCAATGAGGTTGATGCCAGGACGAGCGCTCTGAGTGCGACCCATTCGACGAGCACGCGCAGGCAACGACGACGATGAAGACGAGCGCTGTGGCATACTGGGCGACATAGAATTTGCCACAAACAATTGGCCACCAGAGACAGTAGCCGCCGCCGAGAAGCTGCGACCCAGGGCAGCGTCATTCATAGACTTTGTGCGCTTAAACTGACGGTTAAACTGCAACATACGCTGACGACAATCCACCGAATATTGGCGGTCGTTCATCTCGACGTAGTTCTGCGGTTGGCATTTTTCTTTGTAAAAGCTGAAAAAGTTGCGGTACCCGCCCTTGAGTACGTAAATCTCAGGGTAATCCAAATGCGGATACCTGTGCATGTTAACTTCACGATCACGTCTCCGCAGATGACTCGCCATCGACGGCGCACGTTGAATTGAATACTCGCAATGGAGCACCACCACCACACGCTTATTGACTGTCCGTCCTAACAGCAGCGCCTCCAACGCCTCTAGTGTTGGTGCATTGACAGCTCCATCAATGTGTCCACCCTCATACTCATACGGAAACCTGCAGTCCACAACGATCTGCTCATCAAACATATGTTTGAATCCGCCAGCCAGGAGCTGACCCATCGTCTCGACATCCACACGCATGATAGAGTCAGTCGGCGCAGTAAAGCACGGAAGCAGATGGCACTCGGGTTGCGACCGCGCAGATGGGCTAAAGTTTGCCTCAAACAACTCTCCACCCTCGCTCTGTTCGCCCTCCTCGCTGATCGGAAGAAATTGTGGGATTCCGGTAGTCTGACTGCGTGTGCGCTTGACTCTGCTCGGCGGTTGTCGGATTGGCGTACAATCAAGCATATGGTCCTCGCCAATGGACTTGAGTCCTGTCCCGCGCATGCGTGGCAGACTCGTTAGGGATCCATCATCGTCAAATGAGCTGTCCTACGACACCAGAATAGTAAAAAAAAAAGCCATTCCGGATTGCGTTGGGAAAATGTGCAGACCACAAAGAAAAGGGTGACGGAGGAAAACGAAGGTCCAATTTGAGTATGTTGGTCTATCTCGCAGGACTTGGCTGCTCTGGAATAAAATGCACGGCGTGGGCGGGGGGGATGAGGGGATTACAGGCTGCCAGCACACAACGAAAGGAGGCTGTGCGGCGCTTTGGGGAAAAAAAAAAAAAGGCAAGCGGCCCGGTTTTGAGCGATGCATCTTTGGCGGACCTGAAGCGTGAGCAGATGAGACTGTCCGCTACAGCGCCAGGCATATTCAAATGTGGGCATGCCACAGGCCCCACTTGCCGATACAAAAAGGACATGGAAAGCGCCACTGCCATAGAATGAAATGCATATGCGCCGCAGAGAACGGCCACAAGTTTGTAAGCCCAAAAACTGCTGCTGCAAATAATCCAGACACACAGAAGACAGAAATGCAGCAACTGTGCAAGAGAACAAATTGTGAGGGGATTTATAAGCCAAGACTTACTTCGTCAGTTTGATTACTATTCTCTCGCCCAAACAGCGTCAGAACGCTGCTGGTGCTACCACCAGTAGTAGGCGGGTCGTGAAAAGAAATGTGTCTTTGACCACGCCGTCCCTGACTGCGGCTCCAAAACGCCGTCGTTGGCGAATTCGAATTCAGCGCAAGGGTCGTCGCTGAGCCCATATCGCCCATTGGACGCTTGCGTGACCCGAGCAGCAGCGGAGTTGCGTGGCTCCTCGGGTCGAATGGCGAAGCACATCCAAATGGTTCAAATGCCGGTGGAGGCGCCAAAGGCTCTTGCTGCATTCCAATGCCATCTTCCTGTTCCAGATGCAAACTACTGTTTAGATCCTTGACCAAGCATGTAACTGGCGAGTTGCCATGTCCTTGCTCAGCTGTATTCGCTTTTCCACTACGAGGACGTGTCGATGGCGTGGAAGTAAACGGATTAGGAGATGCCATCCCACGTAGGTATGGTGATGATAAGTGGTCCGAAGCTACCGTACTCATCTTAAAATAACTAACAATAAATCTGTACTATCAAAAATAAAAAAAAAGAAAAGAAACAAAAAATAATAAAAAAAAAACAAAAGGAAGAGAAAAGAAAAAGTGCACTTGGATTGCACTAATTTCTCGCTCGTAGAAAGGATGTGGGAGAGGAGAAAAAGAGAAAGCGAGTAAGAATGGTTTATCAGCTATAGTAAGCAACAAGCTGACAAGATACACACTACCCGACAAATGAAAGGAAGAAAAAAAAAAAAGCAGTATGAGTGCAAAAAAAATGTACCTGCAAAAAATAGGGGAGGGAGGGTGTGTGTATTGAAAAAGGTGCTCAAGTTTCGTGGGTTTTTTTTTTAAAGAATGTAATAGTAAACAACACTATATAAAGACCAAGAAAACAGTTAACAGCTTTCTTTTTTCTACAATATTACTTTGAGTATTGTCAAAAAGCTACCTAACCAAAAAGCTCGATTTTATATTAAAGTTGGTAGTTTAAAAATGCAAAAAAAGATAAAGCAAAGCGATCAAGTGACAAAAAGATGAGAGAAGTAGAGAAGAAATATTTTTTTTGTTTACAATAGCACAAAAAGTTGCTCTTTTATAAAAGAGCGACCACATGTGTGTGCAATGAGAATTTTTTTTTCCAACTCAACCCTTCAGAGGCGGATACGGGGGTGTGGGAGTACTGATTTTTTTTTTTACTTTCAGTTTACCGGTCCAGCTCGTCGGCTTAATGATAAACAAGAGTTGCTCCCTTTTTTTTAGAGAGGGTGAGGGGGTAGAAAGGAATAAAAAGTAAGGGAATCTCGTCTTTTAAAAATAAAATTCAACTATAGAAAGAAAAAAAGTTAATCAAGCCCCTTTCCTCTTTGATGTTGATCCCACACTTTTAAAGTAAACAACTTTTGCCCAAAAAATGTAAACAACGCACACACATGTATCCTGCACAAAACATTGCACTTTCCGTTTCAGTTTCTTTTTAAAATTCAACTCAGCCAGATAGTGTGAAGATCGCTTTTTCTGCTATATATATATATATATATATATATAAAGCGATCTCCACAACTCTACCACCATCTTCGAAAAAAAAACAATAGTCTGCCCACTCTATTATTATTGGTCAACTTTTGTTTGAAGTTAATTGCAATATACAAAAAATGTCAGTATATAAGAATGTCATTACTAGACAAAACTTTAGTCCAATTCAGGACTTGTTAGAGGGAGGTGTGGTAATATTGCAACCATAGGTTTTATTGCTTCTCTGCAGTAACAGAAGGGATGCAGAAGAAAATGATAGTAAGCCAGGTTCTATCCCCGATCAATTATGAAAGTAAAAGAGGCTGTATCAAACAGTAGTACAAAGTGTTCAATTGGTTAGAATATCTACAAGAAAGTCTGCAAATGTCTTTCAGTCTTAAATTAGTCGTCTGCGCATATGCTCAAATTAACGATAAGAAAATATCCACAAACAATCCGTGCAACCTGCATAAACCATCTTCCACTCACTACCTCCTTGTAGATAAGCGAATGCCGTTTTTACCCCCCTCATCCACACATTTGTTTACTTTTCTGTTATCGTAAACAAACGGGGAATAAAGAATGATCTACAACAATGTGTTCTGGATAGCCCAAGATCTATTGTCTGTTTTCCCAGTGTATCACAATGCAGCTTGCCCACAACCCACATTCAAATTCGGAAAATGGTGCTTCCCCCCCTCTCTCTGCGAGATGTCAAGACAATCAAGCCACTTCCCTCATCCACCAATTTTCTTTTCTTAAACAATCCCTTGACAAGATCTAGAAATCTGTTAAGCAAACTTGCTTCTGCCTTAGAGAAGCGGTGACCACTCTGGTTATTGTTTTAATGTCTGCACGTTGAGCTGCTTTGTGTTTTTCTTGTGGCGTTCGGTAGATTTCTCCGGATGTCGCAGTATTTCCATGCTAGAAACTCTCAGAAATTCATTTCCCCTCATGCAGGGCAAATAGGTCATGTCGGGCGTTTAAAACAACATCGCGATTCCAACTTTTCAGATTGGGATACAAATTGAAAGAAAAAGCAGGACTACATTACAGTTGAGGTTCAAGGCTTATATTGTTAGTAGAGCAGAAAAGACTATGATATGGGATTTTTTCTCTAATAGACTGCTATTTCCGGGAAGAACTTAAAGTTGCTGAACACATGCAATATTACCAGATCAAGCCATATATTAGGTAATATTGCCTGACCATTTCTATTTTATATATTAACCAATCAAATAACTACAAACTGACTGAAAATTATCAGATATTGCGCATTTACTAATTTTACCTAGCACTAACAATGGTCAGATAGAGGACGTACAAAAAAAGCTAACAAAAATGCATAAAACAGATTATATATAAGTGTGAAGAGAAGCGATCACATTATCATAAACAAACAAAAGTGTGAAATTAAATTAAAACATAACAAAACAAAATGTGTACCTAAACGCGGCCCTCCGAGAAGCCTGCTTTCTCAGAAACGGGCTCAAAGATGATTTTCCCGCGAGCTTCTTCAGCATCGCGCTTGTCGTAGTGGCGGAAGCAAACAAAAAACAGAACAGTAAAAGCACCCATCAGACCCGAAACAATAGCAAAGTTTTTGACCAGATAAGGGTTAGTTGATATGCTGTTGAAGCAAAATGCCAGAATTGAACCACCAGCATTGGTAAACAGAAAGATAGACATAACAATAGACTTCATGCTCTCAGGTGCTTTTTTGAATGCATATTCCAGACCCGTAACTGAAGCAAGGATCTCTGAAATGCCAACTAGAATATAGCCAGGAACCTGTATGCCAGCAGATATGTGGTTAAAGCCGTTACCATTGTCACCAGCCTTGTCATAGTATGGACCTGTGATGTAGATAAAGTGCTGGAGAATAGCTGCATAGGCCATGGCCATGGCAGCAACTAGGAATCCACACGTGATGCGCGTGACTGGTCGCAATTCCAATCCACAACGACGGAATCCAGGATATATGAATCGCTCAAAGATAGGAAGCAGCACGATAATGCACAGTGGGTCAAGATTCTGCATGATATCGTTTGGCACGTTACCTGTGTTCATCTGGCCTGACTGCGATACCATATTGTTGGACATTTGGCCATAGCACAGCCAGAATACTGGATAGCACAAGAAAATCTTGCATGAACGCAGTGCCATGTATAGCTCATCAACAAATTTGTCACTCCAGTTAAGATCACCACTGTTAACACACAGCGACGGCTTTGCATAGTTTATCCAGTTCAAAGGTTCCCCATTTTCTCCTACTATCAAACGGTTTTCTGTTTTGGCAGCACGATAATTACGAATTCCAGTACTAAATACGCGGTAGGCTTTAAGCACAATGGAACCAGTGGGCTTGGCAATTACATACTTTTTGCGTCCAAACCAGAACACAAATATACAGATAACGAATACCAATGTGGGAAGCAGATATGCCGGCCAAAAATCCACGTTGGCTTCAATCTCAGTAGTAGCAATTGCCGAAAGTCCGCCGAGGTTGATAGACCAATAAAACCAGTTAAAAATCGACTGCACGGTCAGCTCGCGATCTACTACCACCTGTTTGCCATTTTTCAGCGTGCGCACAAATGGTCGATAACGCCCATACTGTTCTGCAACCATAGGGCTTACATTAGCCTTGAGACCGCCAGTGCCTGCACCGATAGTAATCATAGCAATAATCAGACCGGGTAACGCGCCACCACTGCGAATTGATGCAGGGATTGAAGTTAGGGTCAGAATCAAGTCGCCAATAATGTAGATAAACGAGAACAGTAGAATTGTCTTAAACTTTCCCAGCCACTGGTCAGCAATAATGGCACCAAAGATAGGCGTCAGATAGCACCAGAATTGGAAAAAATTGTTTAATCCAGTAGCCATCTGCTGACCACCATCGATGGCACCAGGGTTAGAGTTCTCAGCCTTGTAAGGATTCTTGACATAGTTTTGAAACATTGCTGATATTCCATAGTACGTGAAGCGCTCGCAGAACTCAGTCAGTAGCACAAAAAATGCTGCCATTGGTATGCGGTCGCTGACTCGACGTAGTTTTGACATATCTTCCTCTGTTGCCCACCGCTCACCCTCGCGCAAGTAGTCATCAGGATGATCAGGATGTAGCGGCTCTTCTTTGTGTAGCGCCATTAGCGATTCCTCTTTGACCTCCTTTTCCAGCAAATCAGAGGACATTTTCAGCAGTAACCAGAAAATATGCGTAACTGCTACAGATATGTCCCAAAAGAGGATGCTGTGATTGGGCGACCCGAAACAAGATTACTAAAAAAAAATATATATGGCCCGTAAGAATGGTAAACCAGAAAAACTAGTCTCTAAATTAGCAGAATGATAATAGAAAAGACGAAGAATGTAAGGTGCTGAGAAAAGGTAGGAATAACAAAAAAAAAGTAGTGGCGTGTATTGAAGAAAGTAGCAGGTTGCTTATTTAAAGCCTCGAGATAGCTTTGTTTTAACAGGGACAAAAGGAGGCGGGAGTTGGGCACACCACGGGTATGTTGCGAAAAACAGAAAAGTGGGGACTCATTCAAAAAAGACGCCGAGCATGTGAGTTTTTCAGAGAAATGCTTGAGCTTACCCAATATATATTTTTATTATCTAGCAAAGAATGTATGTGCGTACATCGCCAGAGTCTGAAGCGACTTTCACAAGAAGGCAATCCGTAGTCATTGCTGTATATAAAAAATTAAAAAACATTAATATTGCGCAGCCCAAGCCGCAAAAAATGTGCGTTGTCCAAGCCAGCATTTGTTAAGCACGGCCGAAATAAAATAGGAACCCATCCTATACTTTACTATTGCTCTTGCGGAGATTAGACAGTATGGATAAAAACTAGGAGCTGCTATTTACTATTCCTGTTTGTTTTTGCTGTGCATGCAGCATATACTATAGCTTTACTAACATGTGCATCTTGTCTAGTTTCAATGAAAGCAAAGAACGATAGGGCCATAAAATAGTAAACTCAAAATTTATGTATGACAGAATAATGCTCGGGGAAAATCTTCTTATTTAGATAAAAAAATTCAACTTTTTAAAAGAAACAACAAATGTCATAGATTTAAATTACTATCATACATGCTGATGTATCAGAATACCCTTCTATTGCCTTCCCTTGCACTAAGACCAATAATCGTATCTTTACAAATTAAAGTAGTCCATATTTTGCGTTTATGAAAAACCAGCTTCCAGTGGCATAAATGTGGAAAATTAAATGTAGCTTGTTTTCCACAAAGTCAGTACATTTGCAAATGTATACCTACTAAGAAAAACAATGCCTATTGTCCAACTCTGGCCCAGAAAAGACATCTCCTAGCGGCCAAATAAATGCAATGTGAAAAAGACGATACGTTCAAGGTGATTATCTCTAGCGAATAGCCCGCATCCATCGGGGTATGATAAAGCACCCGGCATTCTCCCTGTTAATTATGATTGTGTACTCTCGCCAGTACAAGGAAAGCACATGTCAACGCTTGCGGTAGCTTCCCTAATCCTTCTGCCGCTTATGATGCCCACATCCGATCAGAGAGGCGCATTAGATGCACGGCAATTGTGGCTGCGCAGGCGTGGTAGGGTCATCTGCATCCTTTTGTTAATTCAACTCGCCAACCCTAAGGGCACACATCACTAAAGCAGATTCTGCTAAATGCGCCCCCAATTCCCAATGTCTTCCCTAAAATAACCCGCAAATACAAAAGCATTCCTCAGATAGCATCGTGCAAATCCCTCTGGACAAGCCTTGAAACGACAGTAATTGAATAAGCAACACAGCAGGAAAAATGAGAAATTTAAAGCAAAGTGGATAAAGATGAGAGAAATATCACCAGTAAGCTCTACGCAAGGTTGGCAAAAATAGCTCGTCCACGAGGCCCAAGGGCAGCCAAGATCTCCCCTGGGTTCCTCTCCATGGGGTGGTTGGGTGTTATTTCAATCAGCTAAAATATAATTTTGACGTTTAATGAGGCGCGGTGCGGATGGCCTCGCGAGCTGCGCGAATCAGCGGTGCTAGTGAGCGCAGAGGGTCGGCCTTTTGCAAAAATGGATGGCGTAGGAGCTCCGTAGCATTAGGGCGCTTCTCAGCGCTAACCTCAAGTGCCTTGCCAAGGAAATCCCTAAATATGGGCGACAAACTCTCGGGATTTTGGATCTTGGGCGTACCAGTAGTTGCAATCAGATACAACGCACGCAGCGGGTTCTCGTTCAAATACGGCGGCTCGCCTTCGACCATCTCAATAGCCATAATACCCAGTGACCACACGTCGACCTTGGGCCCGTACTCCTTGCGCATCACAACCTCCGGCGACATCCAGTAAGGCGTCCCCACCATCGTCGTGCGCTTGGCCATGTTCTCCGTCAGCTGCGCGCAGAACCCAAAGTCCGTTAGCTTAATATCGCCGTTCATCGACAGCAGCACGTTGTCTGACTTGATGTCACGGTGGATTACGCCCTTTGCATGCAGGTGCTCAAGACCCTCAAGTGTCTCGCGGCATACTGTGGCGATCTGGCCCTCAGTCATCAGGTTGTTCGTCACCACGTCCGTCAGACTTCCGCCCTCCATGTACTCCATCACCACCCACAGGTCGCCACGATGCAGGAAGCTATCAATAAAGTTGACAATGTTCTTGTGCTTGCTCTCACGCATCACCAGGATCTCGTTAATGATGAGATCCTTCTTGGGTTGCTTGAGCAAATTCATTTGCTTAATCGCCACAATGCTCGGACTGCCCACCGGCTGTGCCGTGTACACGCCGCCCGACGCGCCCTGTCCAATCTTCACAAAGTTGCGGTACAGTAGTTGCGGGTCGTTCGGGTTGCAGATCTGCTTCAGCCGCTCAACCACCTCGTCCGTCGACGGCTGGTTCTGCGGACGCTGACGCGGCCGCGGGACCGGCTGCGCGCCACCCATCGACGCGTTAGCACCATACGCCGCTGTACCCGCAACTGTCGCGTTGCCAGCCGGCGGAACTGACTGCATGGGCATCGACGTCTGCTGGTGCGGCATTGTGGGCTGCTGCATCTGCTGCTTGGGCATTGTCTTGTGGCGCTGCACCCCAGCTGCATGCATACCCTGCTGCACGGGCTGCTGTGGCTGCTTAGTCTGGTAGACAGCCTGCTGCACCTGCTGCGGCATTGGTTGTTGGGCGTAGGCGTTAGAGGGATGTGGGTGCTTGAGCTGGTGGTTGCTTGGTTGTTTGCGTACTCCCGACGACGACGAGCTCTGCGACGCGTGACCTGTGTACTGCTGGTCTCTTGGGACGTTGGACATTGTTGCGCCGCGCTTCAGCGCATGTTGCTGCTCCTGCTCCTGCTGCAGAGTCTGCGATGGCTTCTTGGCCACCTGCTGCTGCTGCTGCTGCTGCTGCTGGTAGTTCTGCGACTTGGACGGCGTATAGTGGCCCTTTG
The DNA here is from genome assembly GCA_002705745.1 of Coemansia reversa NRRL 1564. Classification (NCBI taxonomy): domain Eukaryota; kingdom Fungi; phylum Kickxellomycota; class Kickxellomycetes; order Kickxellales; family Kickxellaceae; genus Coemansia; species Coemansia reversa. The sequence continues at coordinate 134,744 of KZ303508.1, read as the reverse complement.
TAGTAGTTGACCGCTGTGGCTGGCGATACCGTGTGTGTTCAGCGTCTTCGTCGTATGTGCGCTGGACATGCCCACCTGTATTCGGATACTGCTGCTGCTGCTGCTGCTGCTGCTGCTTGGAGCCGTCACTGTTATTGTGCTGGTGGCGGTATGGCGCCTGAACCAAAGCTGTCGCACGGCCTGCAGAGCCGTGGTACTGAGGTGAGTATTGCTCCGACTGGCTGCTGGGGTCGACCGGCTTTGAGAACGATGTGCTAATGTTAGACGGCTGTTTGCGCAGTGAGCGGTCGCCAATCGGCGGAAGCTGCGGCGGCGGCTCGTTGCGGTCCTTTAGCGCAAAGGACACGCTCGGTGTTGACTGTTGTGCATGCTGACCCTGGCGTCCAGCGTCAGGTCCCGCCATCTCTTCCTCATACGCGGCCATCTTCTTCCACACCATGTCGTCGTGGTGCTTTGTGTTTTCCTGGTAGAAGCGCATCACCTCCACCACCGCTTGCGGATTGGCCTCCTGGTCCTGCTTGGAGATGCCCGCCTCACGGAGCATTACCGACCACTCGCGCGGCAGACCCTACACATTGCCCTTCAAAAATAGTCTCAAATAAGCTCATGTTAGTTTAAGATCACTCTGCGCTCGACTGTGGGCCCGGCACTCCTCACTCACACATGCCAGTTGGGCTTGTAATCTCTCCCATTCTGCTGGCTCCTTCGCCAACGAATGATAATAGGCGGTAGATCCTTTTCTGTCGCAGAAGCTCACACCCACGCAGGGGTGTGTGCGTGTTGCGCGAGAAATGCTTCTTTAACCAAAGAGGCACGACCAGGAACAAAAAAAAAATGGCTTGCTACGCGTCAACTAAAAAGCCCATCCAAGCACATCCATTTCCACAAAGCAAGACCAGCAGAAAGACTGCAGAAGGAGCTTCCCCCACCAGCCTCTCACTGTGAACTGGGAAAGAACAGCCCTGCCTGGAAATAAAGAAGCACGCGGGCCAAGGGGCACAAAAGGACAACCTGGGGGGGGGTGACGATATGACCGGCCGCATGCAGGCAAAGACCGCCTCTGCAAGTGACCTTAATCGAAGCCAGAAACAGTGAAGGCATGGCGTGTCTGAGTGGACGGCAAAGGATGAGAATGGCAACACACGCAGGACACAGAGCGGACATGCGGAGGTGCCAGATGACCCCCACAACGTGTACTTACGGTGAACTCGCCGGTCTCGTTGTTAAAACCGACATGGGTGAGATGAATGGGGTTGTATGGCGCCGAGATCTCCGAACGGCTGTCTCCGGACAGCGAATCTACATTGCAGCAATATAAAAGACAAAAAGAAGAGACCCAGTTAGCAAACAGATGTGTGCCATTCCAATGGTCTTTGAGAAGAGCCCGCCTGCGCGATATAGCAAATTGCCAATACTTACCAAACATGGACGAGAAAAGCTTGTTCACTGCACCCTTGAACGACTTGTTGTTCTGATTCGAGTCAGACTGGATGGGCTCCAGCTGGCCAAGGTAGGTGCTATTCAGGGGTCTTCCGTCTGAGTACTTGCGCGTAGGCATAGTAGAGCCGCCAGTTGTCTTGCTGCGCTGCAGAGGCGTAGGCTCGACGCCCGGACGATGTCCGGACTTTTTGGGCGGCGGGGGCGCCTGACGTGAAGGCAACAGGTGACGACTGCCATCCTTGGAAGTGTTCGTCGCCGACGCCGGTGCATTACCATTGGAGTAAGACGCCGCTGAACCGGCAGTCACCGATACCTGCGAGCTGTTCGTGGAGTTCTTGGAGGAAGGCGGAGCGGGGGCGCTGCGTCGTGGGATAAATGCATCGGGAGTCTCCAGACGTGGCTGCTCTGAAAAATCCAGGTCATCGTCGCGCTCATCAAACATGGGGTCGTGGTGCAACGCGTGGTAGCCAGCTATGCTTGTCTGGGCGGTTGCCGGCGGCAGACCTCCATGCCCGTGACTTTCGTTCATCTTTTTTTTTGCCAATTCGGAATTCACAAAAATAAAATAAAATAAAAGGAAAGCAATAAAGGAACAGGAAAAGTGGCTGCAACCGGTACGAAAAAAAAAAAAAAAAAGACTCAGTGCTGGTTTTGGACTGGAGCTTCAAGAAGCACGCAACTGCAAGCAAGAAAAATAAAAAAAGCCGAAAGGAAAGGAAAGGAGAAAATGTGTGTGTGGCCAGCTTAAATAAAGTGAAGCTTGGATGTGCAAGCAAAAATAAGGGAGAAAGAGAAGAAAGAAGGCAGAATACGAGAGCCTACTTTTCTAGTTGCACTCCACAAGATATTCTGACAGCTCCAAGGTGGGATTTTTTTTTTTTAAAGGTGGAAGATAACCAATAAGGCACTAGTGTTTTTTCGAGGTTCAATGAATAAGGAACTCTTTAAGAAGGCTGTGCTGCTTTGGCACTTCAACGCCAGTTGACTTTATAGTATATGTGCAGCCTGCACGAAATAGCAGAAAAAAAAAATCCCCACTCTTCGGTCCAAGAAATGGCTTGTAAAGTAGAGAAATGTGCGGTAAGGCAATAAAAGCGACCACTTCCAAGTTGTTTTATTTTATTTTATTTTTGCCACAAAAACAAGTACTCCAGATGGGTATTTGCTGAATTGACACAAGGAGAAAGACAGGTACAGAGAGGTACTTTGGCACAAGAGGAAGCCGTGGAACACAGGAGAGGGGAAGGAAGATGGCGGAACCATCTCTCAATGGCGTAGAGGAGGGGGGAGAAGGTTCCCAAGCACATAGAAAAGCCTGACACCTGCCGTGGCCAGGTTCATTGGTCGCACCGTTGGCATAACCAATGGGCACTCCCCAAGAGCGTGTATTGCTTAATCCGAAAGTTTTGCCTTATTTTGTGATGCCAGCGTTACCAGCTGCCGCTCAGGGCAGAGCTTTATACTTAGAAGAAATGCTAAGTCCTTGCTTTTAACCCAGTCCTGCCTAGCATTAACCTTCTTGTTTTGGTTCGGACAGATGGATGAACAGGCAGAGAAAATAATTCAGTAGGACACTCACGTGGGAGGGACACAAGCCAACCAATACCTTCTCAAAGGCTCGCACGAGTCGAGTCGAGTCAGAATGGCGGATGATGAGTGGCTGGATGCATCAAAGCCGCAGCGAGAGGGTAATGAAGAAGGAGCAGCTGGGGGCGGCATTAGGCATTTCCTTGTGAAGCTCTTCCTGTCTTTGCCACTTTCATCCCCCCCTAAAGGTCTGGAGCAACGGGCGCTGACTCCCAAAAAGAAAAGCAGGCACTGCTTGTTCATTTTTTTTTTTTTCTGAAGGAGCTTGGAACCAAAAGTCGGCCATGCATAGCGACGCGCACCCGGCGTTGGCCACACCGGCGCCAACACGCGCAGCTCAAGGTAAGCAGCACAAAGACCCAGTCGTTTTGCAGAACCGCATGGAACTTCATGTTGACTTTTTTTTTTTTTTTGAGGGGACGTGCGGGTTCGTGCGCGTGGTCTGGCGAATAAACAGCACGCACGGTCTCGTCACCTCAACGCCCAAGTCCCTTGTCTCATCGCCCCTTTGCAGCAACTCACAAGAAGACAAATATGTCTTTGGGCTGTGCGCTTGTCCTCGTTTCCTCTCAACTCTGTGTGCATGTCGTGTCCATGTGAAGCAACAGTCTTAAAGGCAAAGGGGAAGACGTTACCACTGACTTTTTTCCTGCTGGCTTAGACACTGCATGCAGCCGCTCCTGTTGACCACAAAGGGTTGAATATGGCTCTCACTGTATGCTAGTCTGTCTGATGAGCTCTGAATTCAACTGGTGTCTGGATCTAACTGAATTCGCTGTACTTGTGCAACGGTTATTTTGGTGTTTGTTTCTACGCGTAGAGGTACGACGAACGGCCCCCCCCCCCGCTTCTCTGCCAGCAGGGGAAGAGCGGAGGCTTTGGTCTTGAGAAATTCTCAAGCAGAAAACAGCCATAGGTCACAAGGTGCTCGAGACTAAAATCACGTGATGTGCTTAATTTATATTTGTGTTGTAACCATTTCTGCTGTAGCTGAACTTTCTAATCGCACACTATCTGTCGCAGGGCCCATTGCGAAGAGCAGCAGAGCCGCTGCGGCAAGAGCTGGAGGTGCGTGCGGATGTGATGCTGCCACAGCGCTACGACTGGCTGGGCAACTTGCACTCCAGGACGTACGACGAGCTGGCGCAGGAACATCCGCACATTGCCCCCGACGAGCTGCTACGCATAATGCAGGCTCTAATTAGCGGCGACAGTCTGGCGTTATTGACTGCAGGCGGCACTGTTCTGGGCCGAACACACAGAAGGCCATACAACACAACACCAGTCACTTTGACAACCAGTTGAGTATCTGTTGCTGACAAATATCTACATCTGCCACGTTTCTAGCTTCATATTTTGCATATGTACTTAGCACCAGACGCTATGCTAACATTGTTTATATGTACTTGTGTGTGTGTGTAGCATTTTTGCGGCGACGCGGGCATATGAGCCAACCAAAACAGCTGCCGCTGGCAGTGGCATCGTCGTTTAAGCGGTTGGTGCGATGCCATGGACACAAGTTTCCGACGTTCTGTGCGCTGTTTGATCGTACAAGTCGGCGGATGATAACTGGTAGCGACGATTATTTGATAAAAATCTGGTGCACGCAGACGGGGTATCTGATCAACACATTCAAGGGTCACCAGGATGTGGTGACGGATATTGCGCTCAACATCGAGAACACGCTGCTGGCATCGGCGTCTGCTGACGGGACGGTTCGAATCTGGAATATAAAGTCCGGTGAACCGCGAGCGGTGCTTGTAGCCAACCCCCATGGACGAGCAAAGAGCATTACGGCTGTGAACTTTTCGCCCTCAGCGCGGCCCGAGATCCGGTTCCTAGCTACCACTTGCGACGATGGACTTTGTCGTCTTTACCGCTGGGATCGAAATGCGCTGACATTTGACTCAACTCCAATCATCATTGACGGACGCCCGCAGCCGCGCGGTGGGGTTTCCTCATTTGCATTCAACCACACTGGCTCTCGTTTTGCAATTGCTACAACAAGCGGATACGTCAGCATTTACTCGACAATTGCCGAGGCTCCGGACACTCCTGATAAACCCTGGGGTCCGCCGCAGCTGATTGCCCGTGTTGCTGCACATGACGAGAGCATTACCACGCTTGTGTTCAGCAACAACGGGGAAATGTTTTTGACTGGATCCACCGATGGTACCGTAAAAGTCTGGTCGTGTCACAGCACAAGTCTCCGTTGGGATTCGATTACAATTGATATCAAAGAGCCCACTCCCGATTTTGCTGATGCCCCAGAGTCAACACTGGCCAGTCAAGCACTGTTGCCACAACCAGTTGCACCTGTGCCTGCTGCCGTTATTGAGTCCGTGAACAACCGCCAAGCACCACCACCTCCAAGCAACCATATCCCAACTGCTACTCCACATCAGAGTACACAGTTACTGGGCCCGAATGGAGGTGATTTGCACCCACTGGATGATGTAACAATGACAGCGGCTGATGTCGAAACATTAGCCACCGCAGAGGCAACTACAGCGCAAGGCCCAGATGTTTTCGGTGATATTGCGGCTGCATTGCAAACCACGTCGCAGCCAGTGCGCGGACAGGGTGATGTTGAGCTGGTTGCAGACAACAATGAGCTGCAGACAAGTACAGTAGTAGCGCCCAAGCGCGTCGAGACAAACCAGGTGGCGTGGATGTGCGACAATTCCCGGATAATGATCAGCAACAACATAGGAACAGTGGCTGTATTCGACCCACATACTGGTCGTGAATGCTGGCGACACCGTGCGCACAGTTTGGCTGAAGTGTATGTGCTGATTCCGCACCCAACCGACCCACGAATTGCCGTGTCGGGTGGATACGATGGACGCGCACTGATTTGGGACGTCTTAACAGGCACAATTCTACGCGAATTCCGAGTGGGCGAGCAGCTTTTTGATGGCTCGTTCTCCGAGGATGGAGCCAAGTTTGCATTGACAAGCGAGAGCGGCGCGGCCACACTTTTTGGTCTCGGTCCGACGTGGGCCTATGCTGATGCAGAGCTGATGCACGAGCAGATGTTTGACAGCGACTACACGGCCACTATTATGGACGAGAATCGCTTTGTCGCAGATCAGCAGACTCAGATTCCTGCTTATTTGGTACCGCATGGTGCGTTGATGGACTTTGATGGTCGTGTATATTCCAAACAAAAGGGCCCGCGCTTTGGAATGGATATCGAGATGGGCGTGGACCCGGTTCGTTTTGCGCGCGAAGACGCTGCACGTCTAGCAGCATTGGAGGAAGAACTGGCGCACGCCTACCTCGACCGTCGCGCTGCCCAGAATCCAATTGCTGAGACCCGACTCTCTCACGCACGGCGCCGCAGAGCACGCAATCCTCGCGCAGAGCCCTCGGATGAAATTCCCGAGATTGAGATGCCGCCGTTGATTGTTCCTCTCGATGACGACAGCGATGATGAGGAGTATAATGCCGGTCAAGATGAGGAGGAAGATGAGGATGAGCCTGTGGTGGCAGAGGATGAGGAGGATGAGACACCAGCACCTCCACATATCACCCGTAGCGCGGAGGACCAGGTCATTAGTGCTCTTGACGATGACCGCGATCGCCGCTCGGCGCTAGAAATTCTCCGCAGCAGACATCGCTCAACAGCCACCCACAATCTACGCTCGGCGTCCTGGCGCTCACCACGTCGCTCTATCAATGTCAACATTGACACTGACGACGATGTGGATATCGACTCTATGGATGTCGATAGCGCCCAAAGCCCGGTGGGCAGTTATTCTGGTCGTGCGCCCGTCAATGGCACTACGCGCAGATCTTTGCGCAGCCGTCGTCAACTCCGCTCTGAAGGCGGTGCTCGAATGGAGACCGAGGCATTTTCATCTGACGATGACTTTCAACCACAGTCCTCTACTGGCGAAAACCGCGTTCGTCCGGCACCTCGTCGTATTCGTGTTCGTGGTCGGCGTCATGCAGGCGTTTCTCAGGGCATGTCGCATGAACACAATGGCAGCGATATGCATCGCCAGACACGTCGGCGTCGCATTGCCAGCGATGATGAGTCTGAGGACGAAAGCGTAACCAGTGGGATGGCGCAGGTGGACATTGGTGCCAACGATGAGATTCATGCAGATGTCGATATCGATAGTATTTCTGCCTCTGATGCTGATATGGCCGAGTTGCTGACAGATAGCCGCCATCAGACTCGTCGTTCTGGTCGTACCGACGGCACGGGCGGAGCATTCCGAGGCCGTGTAATTGAGTTTACTAGCGAAAGTGAGAGCAACAGCGACGATGGCGTTTCAGACAGCGCTTCCGCTGGAGACCACACAGTTTCGACTCAGGGTGCGCACAGATCCAACGGTCATATGCAGGTACCTAGGTCTAATGGCACATCTAGCAGCGACGATCAGCCCAGCTCGTCTAGAGGCCGGGTGCTCAGACGCCAGGGCAAAGGTATCTCTTCGACAGCTGCGCCAATTACAACGGCAGAGGAACCACTGGCATCTACATCTGCAGCAATGGGCGCAGTTAATGGCTTGTACATGCCTACTGATTGGATTCTGGCGAGCAAACCCAGCACAGTGCCATACCGGCCACAAATTGGCGACATTATTGTATATTTCAAGGAAGGGCACAGCGATTTTTGGAACAGCCCATCGCGCTGCATGAAGCTTAGCGAAAAGCTGTTGCCCTACGTAGCAGTGCCTAGTCTGCCAGTTGCGGTCTACGGAAAAGTAGTTGGACTGCAGTACAGCGTTGGACCACCGGCGTTCTGCACGGTCAAGATTCAGATGCTACAACATCAAACAGTGGACGAGCTTGACCTGGAAGATTCCAATAAGCACGAGTTGACACGACGCTTTATTCAGGTGCAGTACCACGACTGCGATGGTGTTCCGGATTTTATGGTCCTCTATTCGCGGTACCGTGCGTCATTGCGGCAGTCGCTACAGACTGGTGATACGGTAAGCGTTCTATTTGACGAGGATCAGGCACACAAAGCTATAATTGCTGGATTTCGCGAGATTAAGGCTACGTCGAGACAGACCAGTGTTACTCGGCTCATTTCCCGTAACCCGTGGAAAAGCATTGTGGTAGAATGGACAGGGGAAGAAGGCAATGATCCAGATGCGAGAACCGAACAGGTTTCGCCCTGGGAACTGGTTCATGATGAGGATGCGACTGATGTTGAGATTCCTGCAGAATCTAAACGGCGGCTTCTGGGAATTGTTGAAGAACTACGCAATGATCCAGAATTTGTGTGGTTTGTCCAGAATGTTGACTATATCAGTGAGTACCCGAATTACTTGCTTAGCATTGCTTATCCAATGTGTCTGGATACTGTTTATGAGCGACTGAAGAACAACTTTTATCGCCAAATAAGCGCAGTGTCGTTTGACATGGGGTTGATTCAGGAGAATGCTGATATCTTCAACGACCCAGGAACACTTGTTCCTATAGCTGCACAGAAACTTATGACCAGCTACCATGAGAAGATGCTCGAGCAAATGGGTTCTGAACATGATGCGGAATCAGTGGATCAGACTTCACCGTCGACTTCTCGCCGAACCCGAAGAACGAGCTCATCATATCGCAATTCTGCACTGTCAGTCAAAGCAGAACCTCTGCATAGTTCTCGTAAACGCAAATCACATATGACTGGTAGACAAACTCGTCGTAGTTCTCGTCGTCGACTTCAGTTTGATGATGGCTCGGATGATTCTGATATCGGATCATCAACTAATTCTGTGGATGCACCAAGCGATGTGCAATACAATGTTGATGCCTCGGAAGATGAATTCACAGATGCTCACAACTTGGAGGAGGATGACGATGACCTTTATGGTTAGTATACGTGGTATAGCGTAGTTTTTTCCCTTTTTTTTTTTAAAGAAATAAGATTTATATTCTCTTCGTCATTATACTAGTCAACAAAATCCAAAAAGCTATTAAGAAAACTTGTTCTCGGCATAGAGTAGTGATGACTATTTTGAACGTTTTTGTTGTGATCTCTGCTGTGTCTTGAGTTGTTTGGTGCTCTTCCTGCGGAGCTTGGTGGGTTTCTGCGGCTGATCAGCAGAGGTTCCAGTATCCCCACACTGGAAGCGCTCAGAAATTCTCATTCCCTGAGGCAAGCTGAACAGGATATTGCGAAAGTTTAAAACAGCAGCAGTACCACGATTCCAATATCTTAAAATATATCCATCATTTCCAGAGAATGCTATATGCTATGTAATGTTGCCTAGTCATTTCTAGTTTTCATACAAACCAATCAAATGTCCTCAAAGTGACAGATATATGTCGGATATCGCGCATTCACTCATTTTACCTAGCGTTCTTCATGGACGAATGGTCAAAAGCTAACAAAATGCGTACAACAGATTATATATATATATAGGAAGGACGAGGGATGGTGTACATTAATTTTTTATATCGACTTGAATCCATCAAAAAATGATGATTTTGTAAAGTGCATTTTTCTGTCCTTTAAGAAATACTACTCAGTTTGGACAATAAGAGTGCAATACAGATTCAAGCAAACCAAGCAGTGAAAAGTAAGGAAGGATAGTATTGATAACACTAAGGATGGTGTAAAAAGCGTAGATTCTTTTTTTTTTTGTGAACCTCGGAAAAAGAATTTGAACAAATAAGCAAGCTAATTCTTCCCAGCGGAGGTTTTCGTTTTTGCGACTTGAGCCTTGCGGGATTTTAAAGCATTGGCGTCCTTTGACTGCTTGTAAGCATCGGCCTGAGCGCGGTTGACAACTCTGCGCTTCTTCCTACTAAGCATGGAGATGGCCATCTTTTGGCGCTCTTCTTCTTCAATCTGTGCCTTGGAACGCTTTGGTGCTTTTCCGCGAGGTTTGACAGATTTAGAATTATCGCTCTGCTTAATTTTCTTTTTCTGCTGCTGCTGTTGGTGGTATTCAGAGAATGAAACGCCAGCGTGTTCTGCAGCAATCTGTTTCTGGTACTGCTTTTCAGCCTTTGCATCGCCTTCTTCATCAGATTCTTCATCATCTGAGCTGTCCAACTGCTCGTCCTCATCGGCGCTCTCGCCTTCAACATTATCGGCAGTAGCTTCTTCCTGTTCGCTCTCGGGCTCGTCCCTATCTTCGGGCTTTAGATTAGAAACCTCGCCCTCAAAGCCAGCAGCAGCAGCAGCCATTCTCGAGGCCTCCTCGGGAACATAGTCACCTTGGGCGTACTCGACAAATGGCGATAGATGGGGTGGCAGTTGCTCTCCAACAAGATAATCCTGAGTATTCAAGAGTCGGTTGGCATTGATGCTGTCGTAGATCCACTGCGGCTGCACGTAAATCCGGTCAAGGAACCTGTGGCCCTGGACAGGACGATCGACGATCTGGATTGAAATCGCATGGTCGTTCTCGGTATATGGCGAGCCACCGCCTGATGAGCTATCCCAGCCAAGCCGCCCGCCAAAGGCACGAATAATAAACTCGAGCGAGTACCGAGGCACCTCGCGCGACAAAAAGAACACTTGCTTGCCAAAAAGTAAGGATTCGGCTCGCGCTACGTCGTCTTCGTCGTCGCTATGCAAGCCAGCACCATCAGAAGCGACTTGGTATGCTGGCGCAGCGCTGTCGGCAGCAGCAATTGCTTGCATCTTTGTCCCCAGCGATCCCAGGCGCCTTTCCATGGCAGCCTTGTCCTGAGCGGACGTATCCTTGTTTGCCTCAGCATTATTTGCGGCATCATGTTCTCCGTCGCTCTGTACGTTGCCAATTATATCCTCTACACGCCGCGACTCGACTTTTAGCGATCCAAGGCCAGCAGCATTCTCATCCAGTATCTCATCTAGCTTAGGTGGGTACGAGAGATTAACCGTGGTAAACAGACGATAGTTGACAAAGCCCAGCAATGTGCGATAAAAGTGCAAAAAGGTTGCCATAACCTTGAAATCCACATCATCTGGGGTGCGCTGGCTGAACTGATATGGCACAATCCATGTAACAGTTTGACCCTGAATTTCGGCCTGGTAATAAATACCCTTGATCGAGAGGAAGACCTTGCGCAGACTATGCGTAAAAATCACATAGTGCATAAACTCTGCTGCTAAGCGCTTGCATTCTTCAATGCCCTGCTTCGGAACACGCTTGACTGAAGGCATGCTAGCAAACAAAAACACCATACAAAGTGCATCGTCAAGATCACGCAGGGCATCAGTAAAAGACGGGTAGCGTTCAATGACCAGATGATTGAGTGTGTACTCGGGACGATGCGAATTGAGACTCTTTGCACGAGTAAAGTCTTTCTTTCCCAGAGCGTGCTGAAGCCTGCGCAAAAATATCTTGTGATGTCTAAACTTTGCTATTAGTGGCTCGCTGGATAGTAGCTTTACGTCCTGTGTATAATAGAATGTTGTAGGCTTTGTAGATCCCCTGTTGGCTCTCTTAGCACTGCGTGGCTCAACCGGATATATGCCTTTGAGGATGCATAGTCTACGAAAGTCTGCCAGACTAAGCTGCAGTTTCTTTAGTGCTCGGTTGCGCGTCGTATAAGTGCGCGACGCTCCTTCCGTGTACTTCTTCTTAAGCTTTCCCATTTTTTGTTAATAAAGCAATAGCAACGTATTCTGTCGATGCGCTAAAGTAGTGGTGAGGAACTGAAAGAAACTAATGCCTCCTCGCTGGCCAGATACCTGTGAACAATAAAAAAAAAAATACGTGATCAAATCGGCTACCGTTAATTTGATGTCAATAAAATTTTTTTGGTGGCGAGCGGAGCCGTTGAAAGTAGCCAAACCCGGCTCGGGCAAGCCGGAACTGAAAAAACAACAGCTCAAAATTTGTTGTTTGCTGCGGCGTGCGGGGGAGGGGTGGCTGTCGTAGGCTGAAACAGGAGGCTCCGATGGCTGTACAAAGGTGCCTTTTGGGAGTAGCTTTTGCAGGCCAGCATGGCAGCATAGCAGCATGGCAGAAGCCAAGGAGCAGAGGCTCTGCTGGTGCTGCCAACCAGTCACAGCATAAAGGCCGATGATATATGATTTGCATTTAAGCGCAGACAGACAAAAGTGTTGTGACCTTCGCTTTGGAGAGGGGGGGGTAGCAGATTGCATTTTGTATGCGTCGTCAAGCCTCGCCTCTACCGCTCGTCACTCCTGCTTTCCCTTCTCCTTTTCCTGCTTTTTGCAGTTGCAGCTTCGCCTTTTTACTTATTATTCGCTTGTCTGTCTTTACTTCCTACGTACAAGGAGAGACATTCACTACACCATACTGTTTAAAAAAAAAACACACCTAGCATTTCTTTTTGTAGCATTTGCGATATATAGAAATGTCACACAACACTACAGATCGCCGCTACGCATTCAAGACGAAGGGAACTTTTCAGGCTGAGGAGTTGCGCCGTCGCCGTGAGGAGCAGACAGTCGAGATCCGTCGTCAGAAGCGTGAAGAGTCGCTGACCAAGAGACGCAACTTTAACTTGCCTGAAGGTACTCTGTCTGATAGTGAGGATGAGGAACAGGGCACTTCTGCTAACCATGAGCAGCTTCAGGAAATGTTTCCTCCGATGATCAGTGGCCTTTACTCTGATAACCTTGATGAGCAGTTGGCCGCTGTGACGAGATTCCGCAAGCTTCTGTCCAAGGAGCGTAGCCCACCGATTGAAGAGGTCATTGAATGTGGGGTTGTACCGCGCTTTGTTGAGCTGCTACGCTCGTCGCACTCGGTTATTCAGGTAAGTTATTTTGTTTGCATCTGCGAAATGCACTCCATTCTTCTTTCAGATTCCTACCAAATTCATGTGCAAATGCAGTGAAATGCAGGTTTCTCCAACTTGTGCTATGTTTATTTGTTTTTCTATGTCTGGCTAAATACTTTCAACTATTTTTTCTCTGTGAGTGCGGAGAACCTGTTTTTTCTTCTTTTATTACTGTGGTTGCGCTGTGTAGTTTGAAGCTAGCTGGGCACTGACCAATATTGCGTCTGGCTCTTCACAGCAGACGCAAGTGGTTATCGATGCCCAGGCAGTACCGTTGTTTATTCAGTTGCTAGGAAACGAGAACCTCGATGTGCGTGAGCAGGCAGTCTGGGCGCTGGGTAACATTGCTGGAGACAGCCCCAAGTGTCGTGACTACGTACTCTCAGAGGGCGCCCTCGAGCCCCTTCTCAAGCTGCTTAACGAGAACCACAAGCTTTCGATGCTGCGCAACGCAACCTGGACACTGTCTAACTTTTGCCGTGGCAAGAATCCCCAGCCCTCTTGGGAATCGGTAAGTCTATTTCTATGTTATTTTTTTAGGAAGAAGTACTTGCGTTGGTCTGACGGTATCGCATACTTTTTATTATGCGCTTTACTGCTGCTCTTCTTGATGCTTATCCGCCCCACAAACATTGTTTTTTCTATACAGAGCACTAAATTGGCGCCTATTTTTTTTTCTTTTATTTGCAAGTGGTTTTGGTTTAGATTGCGCCTGCACTGCCTGTTCTGGGTAAGCTTGTGTATGCTGCCGACGATGAGATTCTGACAGATGCGTGTTGGGCTATCTCGTATCTGTCAGACGGAACCAACGACAAGATACAGGCAGTCATCGAGTCGGGCGTGTGTCGCCGACTGGTTGAGCTGCTGATGCACCCGATGACCACTGTGCAGACGCCAGCGTTGCGCTCGATCGGAAACATTGTGACAGGTGACGACATGCAGACACAGATTGTACTGAACAGCGGCTCGCTGCCTGCTCTGCTGTCGTTGCTTAACTCGCCCAAGGACGGCATTCGCAAGGAGGCTTGCTGGACGATTTCGAACATAACTGCAGGTAACACCACGCAGATCCAGGCGGTTATCGATGCCAACATTATTCCGCCGCTGCTACATGTCCTGCAGCACGGCGACTTTAAGAGCAAGAAGGAAGCCTGCTGGGCAATCTCGAATGCTACGTCGGGCGGACTTAACCAGCCTGACCAGATCCGCTATATTGTCAAGCAGGGATGTATTACGCCACTGTGCAGTCTGCTTGATTGCATGGACAACAAGATCACGCAGGTGGCGCTGGATGGCTTGGAGAACATTCTGAAGGTTGGCGAGGCTGATAAGGAAGAGAGCCCGAATCAGCTTAACCAGTACGCGCTGTACATCGAAGAGGCTGGCGGCATGGACAAGATCCACAACCTCCAGCTCCACGATAACATTGAGATCTACAAGAAGGCCTACAGCATCATTGACAAGTACTTTGCCGAAGAGGGTGAAGACGATGAGGATAACGAGCTTATGCCGAGCGTTGACCAGCAGACCGGACAGTTTAACTTTGAGAACGACGTGTCCGTACCCCAGGGAGGCTTCAACTTTGGCAACTAAAGGATGCAACAAATTATTGTGTTCCGTTTGGTAAGGCAAGGTGTATTGTGTCGTAAGCCTGTGTAGCTCGGAGCTGGTCTGGCCGTGCTAGTTGGAGGTATGGTTCACATTAAATTTACTTTTTCTGCTTTTCCTCCCTTTTTTTCATTTCTTTTATTCTTTGCTTTTAGTAAACAAAAAAAAAACCTAGTCTTTTATTCTGAAACTAATCAGTTTATTATGAGGATGTCTTGATACTTTTGGCAGCTTTGCGTGCCATATTCAGTTTGTCATAGTGCGCAATAAATTGACGGGTAAATGGATCATTGCGGGGCAGCAGAACAAAGCTAGGAATTCCATTGCGGATGATATATTCTGGATTGTCAAGAACAACTGCCAGTGGTGTGTTAATATCAACTTTTATCAGTCGCTCTTCTTGATCCTGTCCACCAACTGGACGAGTGAGGAAATACGTATCAACATTGTCCAATCTATATTTGGGATTATGTTGATTGTCCCAGTATGGTGGCTCATAAAGTACTTGGGCAAGCATATCATACAGTGTCACAGACTCGTCAAACTTTTGTACAAAGTCTGACTCCTTTGTCTCTGGGTACAAAAATACTACTGGCCACATTAGATGACCAGTTTCTAGATCCAGCTCAACTTGATCTGCATCAGTCTCCCATGGGTACATATTTTTCCTGTCTGCATTTTGAGGAGTGTCAAAGGTAAGTTTATTGCGAATAAGAATCGCTTGTCTAAGCATTGCACGCTTAGTAGCTTTCTCTTTCTCGCGAGCCTCTTGTTTCTTAATTTTCTGCTCATGTTCTTCTTTTATACGTTGTGCTTGTGCCTGTAGTTTAGCCATTTCCTTATTATCTGGATCAATACCCAAACCCCATTTGCAACATTCTATTGCTTCCTCAAATTTTTCTAAAGCAATACATGCTTTGCCTGCACGAAATAATGCCTTTGGTGTTTTGGGCTTTAGTCTTAGTGCTTCAGAACAGTCGCGTAAAACTTGTCCGTAATTTTGTAACTCTAGATTAGCTGCTGCTCGGTTTATATATAATGTCACTTGTAGACTTTTGTTGTCATGGTCGTAGTCGAGAGCGGTAGAGTAATATTTTACTGCTTCACTTAGTTGTCCTCGCTTAAAACATAGATTACCTTCGCTTTTCAATGTTTCTGCCATTGTCTCTGGTGGCTCGTCAGAAACTAGTGTCTTTAATGCCTCAACTGCCACATTACTCTCGTCATCGCCTTCTGGAAGCTGCTTCATAAAAAGAGGTATACTTTCTAGTTCTTTCTCCAGCTTCTCGATACGCTCAGCTGTACTGACTTGTGGAAGTGCTGGTCCTATCGCTGCTGGCTTCTGCTCATAGTTTTCTTCTGAAGACATGTTGAATTTGCCGAGGTATAAAGCAATAGCAATTAGAAAGCCAACAAGAAAGAGTAATTGTGATGATTGTTGCACAAATAAGAGAAAACAACAGATCGCAGCATAAACTTTTCCATGTAGGGTGTTTTGGTAAATTGTAATCAGTTGATTAAAAACATCAGTTTATTAATGGATCGATGTTGGCAGATGTCAATCCTTAAAAAATGAATGCCTATCGCCAACTAATGTATTTAAAAGCTATTAGCGCATCAAGTGAATGGCGTTTGTGATAATTAAGGTAATTCTTGTGTTTTGCGCCAAGAGAAACAAAGTGTGTGCGTGATTAGCATGTGTAGTTGGCGGGTACAGTTTGCGTCGGCAGACAGGGGGAGGGAACCAAGAAACAGATCAACAAGACATTAGTAGTAGTTTTGATTAGACACATATCATAGATGGTTTTAGCAATATCATAGCAATATAATAAAATACATGTAACTTACCTTATTTCCCGTAAAAAAAAGTGCTGGCTGCCCTCTGCTTATCAGTCTGCACCGCAAAAACCAACGCCAATCACACTTCCAACGGCACTTCCGACCATGCACAAACGACGCCCCGTTCACAATGCAACACACTACCCGAATGGCACAAACCCGCTTATACCAACTCTCCCGCCAAAATAATCTTTTCTAAACGCTAATACTCTAGTAAATTTAGACGTTAGATGGTGCACGTGCAACATGAAAATTCCACCAATCAGCGCCATCCTCTTGGCGTGAATACCGCGGCACAAACAGCATTGCCATTCAGTGCAAAGGAGGCTGGAGCGTTCTTTGTCTCTGCACTTTCTATTTTATTGCAATTTATATTAATACACTTTTTATTCTAAACGCAACCTTTCCAGAACAACCAGCGATGGGTGTTATGCTAAGCTGCATCACGGGCCAGGTGCTCTCATGTCTGACATCGCTTGGCTGTTCGTGCTGCTGTGCAGCAGTTCGAGGAATAAAACCTAGCGGGTCAATTAGCACTCGTATAAGCTATGCACTGCTATTTCTGCTAAACTCTACAATAGCATACGCAATGACCACCAGCTGGGGAATTGACCTGGTTAAGGAAATATCTTGGGGGTTTATATCGGTAAAGTGCCCAGAGGGTGTGTGTTACGGCACATTGGCAGTGCACCGGATGTGCTTTTCGCTAAGTCTGTGGCATATAATATTGGGGCTTCTGACACTGGGGGTGTCTGATAGCAAGCACCCACGGGCGGTGCTACAGAACGGAGCATGGCCACTAAAGTTACTTGGATGGGCAGGGCTTGTTGTGCTGTCCTTTGTCATTCCCAGCGGGTTCTTTGAGTTCTACAGTCGTTATGTGGCGATGATAGGTGCCGGAGTATTTTTGCTTGTGCAACTGGTGCTACTGGTTGACTTTGCGTACAACATGGCTGAGGCCTGCATTGAAAGGTTGGAGGAAACCGACCGCCCGCTTTGGCGTAATCTGCTTGTAGGTGGTACGCTAGCCATGTACATTGCCTTTGTCACTATGACTGTGGTCGACTATGTGTACTTTGCAGCAGATGGCTGCGGCCGCAACCAATTCTTTATAACAGTTAATATGGTTGCGTGCATTGCGGCATCGGTGCTAGCGGTGCATCCACGTGTACAGGAGGCCAATGCCAAGTCGGGACTGGCGCAGGCGGGTATGGTAACTGCGTATGCTACATATCTGGTCACCAGCGCACTAGCAGGCTCGCCTAATCATGGGGATGGTGCACCTGTATGCAACCCGCTGGCAAAAGCAGCCAGTGCACGTGCGACTATGGCAGTGGTAGGCGCCTTCTTTACTATTGGCGCAATCTGCTATAGCACCACTAATGCTGCAGTCAAGGGTAATACGCTCATTCTTAGCTCGTCAAACAGCGAATATGAGGCAGTTGCCACGGAAGAGGCTTCGGTTCCTTTGTCTAATGCGGACCTGCGTCAGGGCGCGCTGCGGGATGCTGTTGCCAGCGGGGCACTGCCAGCGTCAGCTCTGGATGACAACTCTAGCGACGAAGCTAGCGAGGACGATGATGAGCGCCACGGCGTGCAGTACAACTATACATTTTTCCATGTCATCTTTTGCATGGCCTCGATGTATGCAGCGATGCTGCTGACTAATTGGAACAGTATCAGCTCTGAGGACCATATCATCATCATTGGACGCAGCGCAACTGCGGTCTGGGTCAAAATAGTTACCAGCTGGCTCTGCGTTCTGCTCTATTCGTGGACTCTGCTTGGCCCTGTTGTATTGCCTGATCGCGAGTGGGTATAGCCTGTATTTTATCTTTTTCTCATTATCATGTAATTTCAAAGGAACAAGGTGATTAGTATTTCTAGAATAGAAGAGGACTATTGCAATTTCTATCGTCCCTTTTCCCAATCCACAAGCTCTAAGCGGTCTGCATATTTTCCATACCGCTCGCTAGCCACCAAAGCCGTGCAGTGATCAACAAATTGCGAAGAGTAGCTAGTCCATCGGACACAAGAAACTCGGAAGCAGACAATTGCCAACACCAGCGCATAGTGGGCAGCGCTTTCCATATCTGAACCAGTGGCCATCTCGAATACAATCTGTCTGAGTTTTGGTGCAAGTGGAAAGCACCGACTTTCTAATGAATTTAGAGCTCGATAATCACGTAGTGTGTTATTGCCTCCAATACTAAGAGTATCAGGATCTATAACTAGTTGCGCGATATTTGGAAGTAGACTAAGCAGGCGTACAATCTCGTCCATGGTGAATGTGACGTAGCCTATCAACAGATATTTGATGTTGGCTCGGGCACGCGAGCCTTCGAGCTGTTCAATAAGTGCATCTTTGTATACAAATCCAGGCAAATTTATTTGAAGATACCGCACATTTGGTGCTATCTGCAATGGAATAGCAGACACACGCCGCCCAAGATCTCTATCATATGGTTGGTTTTTAAGAGATATTATAAGCTCGAGATGACGCACGCATGGAAACTGGTTGCTTCTAAACACACCCTGCTGTCCAAGTGACAACACATCTGACATGCTTAATTTTAGAGACAGGTGCTCTAACAAATGGTAGTTTCCACGAAAGACTATATCATTGGCAAATGGATATGTTTGTTCCAGCTCCAGTTTTCGAAGATTTGGAAATATTGATTCAGCTAATGGACGAGGCCGAAATAGTGTTGGCAGGGGATCAATACAAGAACTGGCAAATTTGGTGAGCTGTGAATATTGGATGTCATCTGATACAAGCCGTATTAGCATCTCGGGATCCCTATGATCTAGCAGTAATGTCTGAAGACTTTTGGCATTTGCTCGCACTAGCTGTAAGAAGCAACCGACGTTGCTGCACTCAGAATATGTGATGCTGGTTAGGTTGGATATATCAAGATGTTGGAAAATGTGGCAACCAAGTGAAAAGTATTGAACTCCACGCATTCCACGCATAAACTCTGAAAATAGAAAACCCACATGGTCTTGCGATGATTTTGCTTCTGTATCTTGGTTTTCGCCACTTCCAGGCGTAACCATACTAGTGACACTAGCAATATGGGCATTTGGAAATATTTTTCTGATCATTTGGCAAAACGTGACAATATTTTGCTTGCATATTTTCTCCTCCAAAGCAGGCATATCTATCCAACTACTTGATAACTTTAGTAAGACCACTTCGACCATTGGAAAAGTGACTCTGTATTGATTCTGATTTAATATCTCTTCCATGACGCCACCCGTAATACTTCTACAAGACATGTGCAAATGAGCGTATCTTGTAAATCGAAATCCTTCACATTCTGAAATATCCTTGATTGAACTTTGCCAATATTCTTGCTTTCCAATTTCCATTCGCTTATTTGATGTCAGTAATACCTCTTGACAATAAAGTGGAATACAGCTAGTGTACCAGCCCTGAGACAGTACTAAGTATTTCTGCATTTTCCATGCAGGATTTCCAACGCTTGCATACCCGTCGTAAATATCTATTTTTCTCCATTGCGCAGCGCGATATGCTATTCTCTGTACAAGGTGCTTGGGTAAATTTTGAAGTGTAAGATCCATTGTTTTTTGTTTTATGTGCAACGTATGTTTCAATACTATAATTGTGATTATTATATACTATAGAAATATAACAGCAAAAAAAAAAGGCGTTTTCTGTATGAAGAGAAGCCAAAATTGTTGCAAAATGATGGGTGTGCAAAACGGCTTTTGAACGTGTAGCCTACAGAAAGACTGACAGCAAAAAAAAAAAAAGGACCCAGCAAAAGCCTTTTCTTTAAAAACAAAGTTTTAGTTTATAAGCTTTTAAGCCGTCTCTTTTGTTATTTAAAGATTTTATTAAAAATGGCACCACCAAATAACAGTTTAATTTTGGACAAAGAAACACCTCAACTTTTTTTACAAAAATGTTTAATGCCTGATAGGGGCTATTTGAAAAATAAAACGGAAATACCAGATTTGGCTAAAGTTTCTGCATCCATTTCTTAGTTTCTAGAAAACCAACTATAGCTAATAAAATTACACTCTGCATCTTTCACTAACCACAATAATAGTTTCTAGTTTTCTATATTATGCTTATAAAAGAAGTTATATGTATAAATGTTCATCAATTTGCACTTTTGAGTTTCTGATCATGACCCCTACTGATTTTTGAAATAATGAAAATTGCATTATAAATTTCTTTTCCCACACCAAAAGCAAGTATCTACTAAACATATCTAAAACAGTGCAATATTTACGAAGCAACCAAGTACTTTTTTATGCATTAGTATAAAACAAGATTTATTGTTTTATAGTGGAACAATATTTATTCAAAGATAAGCCTATATAAATAAATCCATTATTGATGATTTTGATTGTTTATACTAATGTTATTCACAAAACATTAAATAAAACTCCAATCACTTATGCCTATAAACTAGCACTCATGTGCTTACACTGGTTAAAAATGATTTATCTATTAAAAAATTGTGTAGAAAAAATAATTCAGCGCAAATAGATCCACAAGTCATTGAAAAATGTTCATGTTATTTTTTGTAAATAACTTTCTTAAATAATATGCAATAACTAGTATACCAAGTATATATAGCATTGTAATATACAACAAAACCTATAAAGTTGTTTACTTTAACAGCAAAAAGCCAAGTGCAAAGCAGTGAGTGCTTAAAAACCAAATGCCAAAAGTGCAGATTAGACTTACCTTCTCATACAAAAAGTTTATAACTTTGGTATTCTTCTTTCAAAGAAAAACAATAAGTCCAACTTTTTTTATTGAAAAGCACAACATTAATATTACATAATATATTAATAAGGTCTGGTCCCAATGCCAAGCAAATGAAAAAAATCTTATCAAAAATCTTATCTGGAATCTTCAAGGTATACAAGGGAAATGTGGTAGCTACTAAACCGAAGCTCACTACAAAAATTCTTGGCCGTGGCAAATTAAACCCCATTAAAACATCTTAAAGCTCATCCGATCTTGCTTTGTACAACATTTGGCTTATTCTGCATAATAAGAATAAACAACGGAAAAAGGTTTAGTGGTTGGGATAAAATAAACCAACTCAACAAAATGAGCTGAATTGCTTGGCAACCAACAGCTTTAATAGTTTTAAAATATAAAATAAAGCATTTAAAGAAACGCTTTCTAATGATGACAGGTATTATTAGTTGTTAACTGTAGTATATTTAATACGCAAAGGTTTATGCCAAAAGTAATATATTGTATTGTATAAAACCTCTCACCGGCACTAGTTGAAGCTATATATATAATTTTTTTTTTTTACAAAAAGAAACACTACTTTGTATTTTGCTTGATTATATAATTTAACCTAAAACTTGATTGTCAAAATAACATCTTCAAGCTTAATATGCACTAATAGTTGTTTACTGAGCTGGGAATGATGAAATAAGTTATTCTGAAACATACCGTATCAATATGACAAGTTAAGTGGCTGGTGACTAAAGAGGTGTCTAGAGCACCGCAAGATCAGAATACCCGAGAAGCAAGTCAACATTTAAGCCCTCGTGCATATTCCCACAAATCCACGTTTTATTTGACCAAAGCACAAGATCTAGACGCATATTTGGGCGTTTTGTGTAGATTTATGCGTTTAGCTATATTCTATACTTATTGATAACCAACAATGAATCCAGACGAGGACACAGAGTGGAACGATATCCTGCGCAAGCATGGGATACTTCCGCAACAAATAAAGATAACGCAAAATGACATTTACGACCAGGCGGTTGCCAGGGCGCAAGAGGAAGAAAGCAAGCGACTAGAAGAACTCGGTCTAGATGAGCTTGCAGAATTGGAAGACGAGGAAGATGACCGGGTGCTGGAGCAATATAAACGGCAGCGACTGGCAGAAATGCAGGCACAGCAGAGTAAAGAAAAGTACGGAACTCTTGAGCACATCTCAGAGCCCCAATACAAAAAGGAAGTGACGGAGGCAAGCAAAGGGAATTGGATCGTTGTGCATCTGTTTCGCGAGAGTATTCCAGAGTGTAAGCTGATGAACCGCATTCTTAGCGAGCTTGCACAGCAGTACCGTGCAACAAAGTTTGTCAAGATTATTTCTGTAGAGTGCATTCACAATTATCCTGATGCAAATCTTCCGACGTTATTGGTGTATGGTGAAGGCGACATGAAGAACCAACTTGTCAGGATTGACAGGTTTGGCGGCATGCGAACGAAAAGACGGGATATTGAAAACTACTTGAAGGATATTGGCGCCATTGATCCCAGTCTGAGACGGTCGCTTCCGGGAGAGAGCGATGAAGAGAGCGACAACGGCGAAGATCAGCAATCAGCATATTTTGACTTGGGAAGAGCCAGAAGCTAATCATAAAATCTTATTCTTTTTCATACCCTTACAGAAGAGACTTTTAAATATTCATTTACTTTAGTTCTGGATCTTGAAAAGTGAACAAAAGCTGCAAGTGTGTTTGTGAAAATGCAACGCTTTTTATAGGCTAAAGTTCAGCACCATTGGGGCAGCAACCTCGCGCGCTTTGTCGGCGCCTACCAGCAGTGAAACAAGACGCAATGAAAACTCCAGAGCAGTGCCAGGTCCACGACTGGTTACCAGATTACCATCCACCACCACACGGTCCTCTTTGTATGAAAATTCATCCACTAGCTGATCGCTCACGCTGGGATGTGACGTGATACGCAGTGGTTCAGACAAATGGCTTTGAATCCCAGCTGTCTTGATAGCCAGCGCACCTGCACATATGGCTGCGACAATCTTGTGTTGCGCATGGAAATCCGATAGGATGCACCGGACTTGGGCATTCTGCGACAGAATCTCAGCTCCCCCAGCGCCTCCCGGAACCACTACTGCGTCAAAGGTACTAATTTTAATCGAATTGTCTCCCAGATACGCATCAGGTACAAGTCGGACCCCACGACTACAGGTCACCGGACCTGAGGGTATTTCAACTGCCAGCACAAGCACCTGTATCCCAGCACGACGCAGCACATCAACTACAAGCTGGATCCACAGCAGTGGTTCAGTTTATGCATCTACAAATATTAGCAACAAGAAGGAAAAAATGAGAGACGTACTTACCTGCAATAACCGTCTCCATCTCTTCCGAGCCCTGAGCAACAAAAACAATAGCTTTCTTCGACGATAGTGCACTTGCCATACTCAAGTAGTGAGAGGAATAAAAATGAAATATGACAATAAGTTTTTAACGGGATCTGAAAAAAAGTATTAGCAATATTGACTATCCCAGATATTTTGTTATTATTGTTGACTAGGAGAACTAAGAGGCAATTAATTCCACAAGGAAGCTTAGGATGGGCATTTGTTAGAGAAGAGTCCAGACTCGAAATAGCCGGAGATATTGTGGGTGGCAAAAATATCAACAAGTTGTTTTAACATTTATGCCTTGGGCAGCTTGTTGCTTTTCTTGCAGTACTTGATAGGATTCTTGAGCTAATCAACAGAAAGCACAGTAATCCCAGGTTAAAAATACTTTGAAAATTCCTTGCCAGAAGTTTAAAATAGCTTTCGCAGTATCAAAAACGGAATTGGGTTCAAAATATATTCGTTTTACTTTACTAATTATATGCTAAGCAGTGGAAGGTTGATCAATGTTTTCTTGGATATATAGCAATTAAATATGTGCAAAGTATCTGAGATTAATCTATAATCGAGCATTTAGCCATCTTACCTAGCGTTGAGTGTGGCCTGTTGATTGGATAAATGCTAAGTAGAATTGGATTATGTATAAAAAGAAAATGAAAACGCATAAAAAAGAATAGAAACTAATGTCGAAAGTAGCCAAACACAAACTTAGCACATACACACATCTGATTAAGCTTATTTAAGAGTAATCTCAATCAGAGTCAGCAGAGGCAGTATCATCTGCGGCAGTAGCATGGGTAGAGCCGGTTCTAATCTTTGGAACATTAAACTTGACAGCATGTGTTCCAGCAGCAAAAGCAACAGAGGGTCTGTCAGAAGTAATTCCCAGCAAGTTACGCATGCGCGAGAGATTAAGCTTGCGCTTTTTCTTCAGGGCAGCAGCGCCACCCAGCCCAGTAGTCTCTGCAGCGGCAGTCTCGGAAACCAACTGAGCAGGGGTGTTGGCTGGCTCTGAAATGACAGTAGCGGGCTTGCTGCCACGACTACGGCCTTTGGCAGCTGTTGATGGCGCAGGCCGAGCTACACCACGTCTGCGCTTTGGCGGCGATCCCTCCGCGGCCTCGATGCTGTCATCAGCAGGATCCTGTATCGAGGAACTTGCCCGTTTGCGCGCTGGATGCGTCCGAAGCTCAGCGTTCAGCTCCTGAGTAGACTTCTTCGCACGGAGGGTCCCACGGCGACGCTTGGGCGCGGCTGCAGGTGGTTCAATGGCGGATGAATCAGGAGCAGCGGGCTCAGCGGCTGCTATTGCGGCGGGGTTAAATGAGATCTCCGAATCGCTGCTGTCCTCGACTGCTGACGCGTGTACCATGTTGTCAGACGTCACATCTGCTGATGGCAGGTGATTCTTTGAAAAGTCATCTGCAAAATCAGCATCACTGTTGTCGCCAGATTCAGTGTAGTTTGGCGGTGCCCGATGCTGTGATCTGCGGGCTCGTGGTGCTGGCTGTGGAGATCCCGAGTTCTCCCGGATCTGCGTGGGCTGCTTGGTAGATTCCGCAGACTCTACTACCTTAGAAATAGCAATGGTTTCCTTGGCACGTCTGGCGGGAGCCTTGCGGCGCTGTGTCTTCTGACCATTGGCCTTTGATGCACCAGACTTGGGCTTGGAGTTGGTGCCAGCACTGGAGTCTTCTTCATCAGCATCCGCAGATTTTTTTGTAACCGGGAGTGGAAGCGCCGATTCGGCATTAATCGAGAAGGGAGCAGCGTCAGAATTTGCACGCTCAGAGTCAAATTTGAGCTGGGCATCGGCAGCAAATTCAACAGCATCCCGGAATTTGGTGCGGAGACGAAGATACTTTTGGTGATTGCGGTTCTTCTCTTGCTCCCAGGCAGCCCATTGCTGCTCGCTTTCCTCGCGAAGTTCGGTCTCTCTGCGCTGCGAGTTCTCGGCAGTCTTCTGTAACCGCTGGATCTGGCGTTTAAGTAATTCGCGTTCATGGTCCCACTGCGCCTGCCGCTCGGCCTGCTCGACCTGTTTCTCGTTATCAGCAGCCAACTGGTCAACTTTGGCCTGCAGATTGACACGCTCAGATTCAAGTCGCTTGACCTGCTTTTCCGATGCCCGCAGCGAGCCCGAAAGCGTTGCTGCTTCGCTGGCTGCTTGACTTTCTACCTCCTCGAGCTTAGATGAAAGCTCGCCTATGGTTGTCTGCAGCCCAACAACCTCCTCGGACTGCGACATAACCATTGCTTTGTTGGCAGTCTCCAGCTGCGTAATCTGCGCCTGTTGCTGGCGTGAGCGCTGCTTCTCCTTGTCGAGTTTAAGCTCCAGCGCCTCTGTTTCCTGCGCAAGCCGTGTCTCCATTAACTCAATTTGTGTGGCATGTGCTGCGGTAGCTTCTGTATTTGCAGTCTTTTGCGCGTCAATCTGCTCTGATTTCAGATCTACTTGCTTCTGTAGGCTGGTAACTGATTGCTGCAGTTCCGCGTCCTCGTCTGCCAGCTGGCCATAGCGATCCTTGAGCATGCGGTACGCAGCAAGCAGCTCACTGTAAACCGAATCAAGGCTATCATAAGAGTTTTGCAGAGACTCGTACAGATCAAGCAGCTGTGATTTGGAGTCCTCTGCAGCTGCCATCTCGATCTCGGCACGCCGAAGTTCGTCTTTCATGGCCATCTTTTCTGTTACCAAACGAGCATTCTCCCAGCGTGCATCAGCCTCAATCCCTTGATTGGTTGATCTGAGCGAAGCAATGGTGTTCTCTAGCGTCTTTCCCTTTTCCTGCCAATGTGTGACTTCTTTTTCCAAGGCCTCGCGCTCTTCACCAAAGTCACGCTGAATGTCGTCGAGGTCCTTCTCAGCCTGTTCCTTTTCATCCTGGACATCCACTATCTCGTCCTGCAGTCGGTACTTCTCACCCTGATAGTACTTGGCTTTTTCATAGAAGAACATTACACGTCGGTCAACTGTTTTGATAATCTCACGGCTTTTGAGCTTGCGTACGCTCTTAATGAGCTGAAGCGTTGGCGTCAGATCGCTTCCTGCACCCTCGTCGGTGTTGAGATAAACGACAAATGCGGTTTTGCTCTCGCCGTAGAGAAACTCGCCTACCAGCGTTATCAGCGCATTGGCTGGGATCGACACTCCGGTGAGAATTGCATCGTTCGCCATGAGGTGGATTAATTTAGAGAGCGACGTGGTTGATTGCTGTAGCATTCCAGTACCATTGCTCTTTGGACCACTGTCGAGCGCTTCGGAGAGCGACCAATTTACAATGCTCAGATCCACCACACACAAATGTCCATTGGTGGGCGCTCCATCGCGAAGACTCTCAAAGTGCAATGAGAGGACAAAGGGCAGCGTGGCACCGCGAAGGATTTTATCCTCCGTAACTTCCCAGTCGTCCACCTCGTGTTGCAAGTCGTTCAGCCCATGTTTAAGCTTATCAAGACTGACCATGCGATCACGGTGAAAATCCACCACTTTGGTATCTGTCAGTCCAACAAATGCATATGTCATGCTAATGTCTGGGTCAAACTGCGCCATGCTCTTCCCAATCCCTCGGCATACTTCGCTCATCAACTGCTTACGATCATAATCACCCATGCGCGTAATCCCAGCTCCCGATAGAAACACTGCGGAAGTCCCACCTACACGTAAACCCAAACCTCAAAACAATCTACGCTGTGAGCTGTCTGTCGCAACAATAAAGTGTACACAGTCCATATCTGTTATCATCAATATGCTTACCCTCAACTGCATGTTTAATGTAGTTTTGTAGGTTTCCTACTGAGAACAGGTTGCCAGCGTCTGGAGTGCAGCCGTCAACATATATGCGTTCTGTCTCCTCGCCTTCTGAAATTCGCGAAAAGTATTTGGACGTGTCACCAGGCTGTGCTATACTATGATCCCCGACAAGCCCGACAAAAACCTCTGTGTTTTGCAGTTTCAACTGCGACGAATTCATACTGCCGTTTGTTTGTATTACAGGCATTCAGCTAAAGGTCACCAGAATCTTATTTAGCGTAAATGTGGTAGCAAGTAATAGTAAATTATTATAGTAGAAAATCAAGTATATAGGTTTTTTTTTAAAATAAATAAACTATTGTAAAAGGGTGAAAGATGAATTCTCAGGAGCACCTTTTCCACTCCCTAGCATCCCCTTCCATTTTTGTTGTATATTTACGTTTATTTTGAACTAATCATGTGTGATTTGCGTATGCATGATTTGTAGCAACAGCTGGAAAAAACCAGTGAACAATGCACATGTCCAAAAAACACTATTGTCTGACTTTCAGAAAATCCCATTCCTAGTTTTTTTTTTTTTTTTTTTTTTTGG
>KZ303508.1:26527-106903 GCA_002705745.1 Coemansia reversa NRRL 1564 | reverse complement strand
TGACTTTCAGAAAATCCCATTCCAGTTTTTTTTTTTTTTTTTTTGTGGATCATAAAAGACGCACCTGGCTCAATGCTATTGTGTGTGTTTTTTCTTTGCTTGGTCTTCTTGGATGGTTTCTATTTGAATATTTTAGTTCTTTTTCTCTTTTCTTCACACTTTGTTTTCCATTTTAATGCTTACACGCCTACCTTCCTTTCTTACCATCTATTTTTTTTATCACAGTTTGTCGGTATTCTTGATATATCGAATGTTGGATACCAGGGTCTAACATCTTCTACTACTGCATCCTGATATAACACAAAGTATACTAACCAAAAAGCTAGCAGAAACCCAAAGTGTGTTTTCCTTGTATTTTATAACACTTTACCTGACTATTGCCAAGTTCTTTTTTTTTTTTTTTTATCATTAGCGCAGGTTGTAATAACAAATATGACATACGCAAAAATAATACACGGAGGAGCAGCATTAGCAGGAGTAACGGAGATTGGACGTGGTATTTGGAACTTTGCAACAGTATACACACCAGTTCCTCTTGTATTTGGCTGCGCGTTTGCTGCGTTTGCATTTTGGAGACAGTGTCGTAGCAAGAAAGATATGGAATATGAGACCACTGATGTTGTTGATAATTCATCTCATGATGCTGGTCATACTGCTGCACAATTGTTACCACAGATTAGCTATCGTATATATTACTCATTGACTGCTCAGTCTACTCAAGACAATGATGAATGCTGTTTGTCGTCAACTTCCAACAGAAAACCCAAGGAAATGGAAACCGCAGCAAACTTGGACTCTGCGGATGATACAGCTACAGCGGCACAGGTTTCTTGCGAAAAAGAGGCAGTACAACTTTTACCACCACTGTTGTCTCCGCAGCAACAGCTACAAAACCAGCAGCCACAGGAGAATATGCAGGTTGCATGCAAGGCATCTGTCGATCCAAAAGGATATGGCGCTGTATTGTCTGATCCATTCACTCTTGTTTCAGTCTCTGACACTGTCAGCAGCAGCAAGCCGCCTGATGACAAAGATGTTACAAAGCCGAATATGAATTCTGATACGGACTGTCATCGCATTCCTGAGTTTGCACGAATATCAGAGGAGGATCCGGTTGTGGATCCGGCCTGCACACGCAGCTACTGTCCAGCACCAATTGGCCGACGCCGTAGCTATTTGCATAATAGTGATTTTGGATGCAATGAGGCTATTGCATGGCCATCTCCACTTTTGGCTGGACAAGGATTTTGCAGCGGTGCTCCCCCTTCTCCTGCCTCCAGCATGGCGACTGCTGTACACAGCCCAGCCAGTTCATCGTGCAGTGGTGACTCGGGATTCTCGCTGTTCACATCAAACAAGTTTTGCTGACCATGCTAAACTTACAAATTAAAGTCATGCTCTGAAGCTAATAAAAAAAAAAAAGCTAATGGTTTCTTTTTACTCTTTTTTTTTTTTTTTTACGTTTATAACAAATCCTAGTATTTTTAACAAGTTTATTGGATAAAGAGAATATAAAAGCTTGCAGTGTAAAAACCTTTCAAAATCCAGTTTGTATAAGCAAATTGGGTTACAATTTCATCTTGTGACCTGGTATTGCCGTGAGCAGGAGAGATTGCTAGAATGATATTATCATTGGGACACTGGCAGTTTTGGACTTTGGACAGACAAATATTCGCTGGAAATTTGGATGACTGTTGATCGGGTTCACGTGGCTTAATGCACGTGATGCAGAGAAAGTAGTGTGGTCGAGACAGAACAAACTCAAGCCTTTTGCACTTCATTCCCATCCAATCTCTTACACCTTCCTTTTATTCCAAGTTTATCCATTCTTTTCTTTTCACTTTTATTTTTTTTTTTTATTGTTGGCAACAGGAAAGTTTTCTTTCAGAAAAGAAAAAATAAAAAAGAAGGGAACTCTGATAGAATATATTCAGTACAACAGCAACGTTTACTCCCAACTTAATACAGCTATTCTAAGGACTTTTTTCAAATTTGACGCATTTTTTTTTTTTTTTGGTTCTACAAGTTGGTTGTCACTTATTTTCTTATTCCTACAAAAGGAACATAACACTTTTACATAAACATACGCATACTACAGAAACACAATGTCGGTGCCTAGAAGAAGAATTGAGACGGATGTAATGAAGTTGTAAGTATTTGCAAGTTTTTATTACAAACTAAAGTGGACTTACTAGTCATCTTTGGGTGCACCGCGTGAGACTGATGATACTCTTTGTCTTCTGACTGTAGGCTGATGAGCGACTATGACGTCACGCTGGTTAATGACAGCATGCAAGAATTCTACATTATATTCAAGGGACCCAAAGATAGTAAGTACCCGTTGAATGGAACTGTATTTTTATTTTATCTCTCCCTATTCTACCATGCGTTACTTTGTACAGCGCGGGGGAGGAGGGATTTCTTGGGATGAATATAAGGAATGCTCAGGTCTGGAATAGCAGCATGGGATTGGGATACAGCATACCAATTGACACAGTTCTTGATGGCGTGGTATTTGTTATGCACAGCCACCCCGCGCAGCATATATTGAACAGAAAGAAGAGTGCAGGATTGGGGCTACTGGACAAGCCTTAATATGCTGGAAACATAAGACAAAAAGTGCAATAGACAAATTATTTTCTTTCACCACAATAGTCTAGGAGGATATGGACTTTGCAGTACAACACATATTTTCTGTGGGATGCGGGGTGTAGTAAGTGTGCCATTCTTATATAGAAAAAAAACAGCACCCTGCACTTTTTCATCCCATCCCTTGTTCTGCTACTGCGAACAAAAAAAAAAGGGGGAAAAAAGCCGTACTTGTGACCGACAAGCATATAACGATTTAACCTCACATCCTCCCCCCCCCACTATGACTTTCTGCATACAGATAATCCTTTAGTGGGATTTTTCTCACTAGCAGACAAAATGAGGTTAAAGTAGATTAAGAAAGCGAGATAATATTAGCAAGAGTAAACTAACGTAAAACAAATACTGTTTTTGGCAATGTTCTAATTTGTCATGCTGGAGATAATGTGTAGCACCGTTTGCGGGAGGTGAATGGAAGATACATGTTGAGCTGCCGGAGCAATATCCTTACCGGTCGCCATCCATAGGATTTGTCAACAAAATCTTTCACCCGAACATTGACGAATTGAGCGGATCAGTTTGCTTGGATGTGATTAACCAGACCTGGAGTCCAATGTTTGACCTCCTGAATATATTTGAATCGTTTATGCCACAACTGCTGCGGTACCCGAATCCGACAGACCCACTGAACGGTGAGGCAGCCGCTCTGCTGATGCGTGACTCCGCGGCATACGAAACCAAGGTGAAAGAGTATGTGCTGCGTTATGCGAACAAGAAGATGGCAAAGAAGGCAAAGAAGGCGAAGGACAGCAAAAAGATAGTAAGCGGTGCTGCGGACAATGCAGCAAATGTCAGCGACGATGAGCTCAGCAGTGATGGCGAGATCAGCGGCGACGATAGCGATATTAGCTCACTTCATTCCTACGGCAGCCACAGCGACGATGCACTGCCAGCAGGAAGGATGTCTGAGTAGCAAGGCATGGATCCACAATACACATATTCATTTGTTTTAACATCAATGTTCAGTAACTACATTTATAAGAAGTGGTAGGAGAATGTAAAAAAAAAAAAAGAGCTAGCCAGGGAAGTAAAGTCAGTTAATAAAACAAAGTCAACTGTTTAGTCATGGAAATCCTTGCCCTCACGCGTCTCCTTGACGATGCCCTTGCGGATGACAAAGTCGCCAAAGTGCTCCGCAGGGAGTCGCTCGAGAGCGTACTGTTTAATAATAGGGGTCAGCAGTTCAAGAATCTGGTCCTCTGTGACAGTCTCGCGGTAGAGCTTATTGAGGCGCTCTCCAGAGTGAGAGCCCCCGAGGTAGAGGTTGTACGCCCCGGGTGCTTTGCCAACAAAGGCGATCTCGGCGTTGTACGGACGGGCGCAGCCGTTGGGACAGCCAGTCATGCGTATGACAATGGCGTCGTTGCGCAAACCAGCACTATCAATGATAGCGTCGAGCAAGTCAATAAGGCGTGGCAGGTAGCGCTCAGACTCGGCCATGGCCAACCCGCAGGTAGGCAGCGCGACGCAGGCCATGGAGTGCAGACGCAGAGCCGAGTAGTCAAGGTTGTCGAGCCCGTGGGACGCCAGCAGTGCACTCATCGCAGGCACGTCCTCGTCGCGCACGTCGGCAACAATCAAATGACCATTGCACGTAAGGCGGAAAAGACCAGTGTGCTTGCGCGCAACGGCGGCCAAAGCGTCCTTGAGCGGCCGGCCGGGCAAATTAACCACGCGGCCGTTCTGCACAAACATGGTAAAGTTGTTGAGCCCGGGCGTAGTAGCAACCCAGCCGTAGCGGTCGCCATTGCGGGTGAACTCGTAGGGGCGCGGCTCTTCAAGACGAGCGCCCATGCGCACCTCGACCTGCGCACGCCACCACGGAAGACCATGGTCGTCGACAGTGTACTTGAGGCGTGCGTGCTTGCGGTTGACACGGTCTCCGTGGTCGCGCTGGACAAGCAGCACGGCCTTGGCAACGGCAAGCACAGCGTCCTTGGTCACAAAACCAAGGCACGAAGCCAAGCGTGGGTACGTAGCGCGGTTGTTGTGCGTCATGCCCATACCTCCGCCAACCATGACATTGTACCCAACAATGGTGCGCTGCGAATCGTCGAGGATAGCGATCAGTCCCAAGTCATACGCCACAACGTCGACATCGTTCTCGGGCGGAATGGCAATGGCGATCTTAAACTTGCGGGGCAGATACGTGGGCCCATAGAGAGGCTCGTGGTCGGCAACTGGAGCGGTCTGTTTCTCCACGCCGCTCGTCTGCTCTGCACTCCCGGCCACCTGCTCATCGCCCAGCCAGATCTCATGGTAGGCAGATGTGGCAGGCAGCAGGTAAGATGACAGCTCAGCGGCCAGGGCAGCAACCTCCGGCTGCAGGTGTGCCTGAAGCGGGTTGGCAGAAGCCACAACGTTGCGGTTAACATCGCCGCAGGCAGCGATGGTGTCCATCAGCGCGCGGTTGATAGACCGCATGGTGTCGCGCAGATTGCGCTTCAGCACGCCGTGCAGCTGGAATGTCTGGCGCGTGGTAATCTTAAGCGAGCCGTTGCCGTGCGAGTCAGCAATGCGGTCCATGGCCAGCCATTGCTCCGGAGTGGCCACGCCGCCGGGCAGCCGCACGCGAATCATAAACGAGAACGCTTTCTCCGCACCGCGCGCCATGCGCTCAGCACGCAGGTCGCGGTCGTCCTGCATGTACGTGCCGTGGAACTTAAGCAGCTTGCCGTCCCATTCATCCACTGCACCAGTGCTGTCATCGGCAATCGCCTGCGCAATGGTGCCGCGCAAAAAGTTGCTGATAAGCTTGTTTTCCTCATCCGTGCGCTTGGGCCCGTCTTCCTCGCCAGCGCCGGCAACCACATCCAGGTTCAGCGCGCCCCACAACCGTTGCTCAAATGCCCCAAAGCCAGACTCCCAGCCGTCGGCATCCTGATCGTCGCCCAGCCCCACGTCGACAATGCGCGCGGCGCCCAGCTCGGCCAGACGGCGGTCGAGATCGCGCGCCGGTTTGTTATAGAACAGCGCGTCCTCGGCGCGCGGCCAGTAGTGGCTGTCTCCAAGTCCAAACACTGCAAATGCGGTCTCGCTAAAGTTGGCGCTAGCCGCCTGCAGTTGCTTGAAAAACTCGCGCCCGTTGGTGGGCACTTCGCCTTGTCCGGCCGTGGACACCACCGCTACCACCGTGCGCTCAAACGCCAGCTCATCTGCGTCCACGGCATCCATGCCCACACAGCGCACAGCCATTCCGCGGCGCCGGCCTTGCCGTGCTACGCGCCGCGCTGCTTCTTCGCCGTTGCCATTGTCTGATGCGTACAGCACCAGCAGCCCAGGCCCTCCTAGCCCGCCTACCAGCGCATCGACGTCGCCGCGGGCCTTGCGGGCCAGCCGTGCCGCCGCGCGCGCCTCTGTAGCCTCGCTCACGTCAAGCTGAGGCTCCGCATTTCCCGCTGCGGCTAGCGCATTCTCGCGCCGCAGAAAGTCTGCCACGGCACGCCGCAGCCGCTCCGAGTCAAGCTGGAAGCGACGCGCAGCGTCGGCCGTCGGATCCCAGCGGTACAGCGGCCATGCGCCGCTGTCTACAGCTTGCTTTGACTGACGCAGCACCTCAATCGGCGAGTAGCTGGTGCTGAACACACCCGCGCTGTGCGGCAGATACGCCACCACCACCGCCGGGCCTGGGAATGCGTCCGCTTCCGCCAGCGCCTGCAGCACCTGCGTGTACGATGCATACACCGCTACCGACGCTACGTACGCTGTTCCGTAGCTCATCGCGTACAAGCCTATGTCCTTTTTGCGCTGCCGCCCAGTGCCCGGCGCAAATGGGTACGCCGCCGTCTCCAGCACCAACATATTGACATTTAGCTCGCTGCTGATCACGTGATGGACCCCGCTGGCCCCCACGTCGTACGCCCACTCGTCTGCTCCCACGAGCCAATTTGACTGCCGCGTCAGCCACGCTCGCCGCTGAAACACCGCTTCCACCGCCGGGTGCGCTTCCTGCTCTGCCTCAAGCTGCGTGCCAAGCTGCTCTGCCAGAGCCACCGTTGCGATTGCTGCGTCATTGCGCCCACTTAGCCATGTGCTGAGCCCTGCCTGTAGCTCCTTTGATAGCGGCACGCTGATGTCGCGCAGCGCGGTGGTTACCGCTTGAACCAAACGCCCGCGCTCCTGTTCCCATGCTGCTAGCCGCCCAAACCCAAACTCCGGGTTGCTCGATTCCTGGCCCCCCTCGCCCCAGATAGTCCGGCTCTCCGCTGCGTTTGCTACATTGAGCCGCTCTTTGAACATATCGCGTAGCAAGTGCCCATACGGAATCTGCTCTACGCGCTTTTGCTGCTGCTCCTGCGAAAGCCCATGTTGCTCCTCTAAAGTCTCGTTCTGCGCCTTATCGCTGTTTCCTACAATCCCCACAAGCTCTGCTGGGTTAAAGTGCGCCGGCGACTTGAGCCCTGCCGCGTGCGCTGTGACCTCCGCCAGCTGTGCCGCCGCAAACGCCGCCGGAGACTCTGCCGACACAGCATCTAGAAGAACTGGTTGCTTGTCGCCGCCCCGTGCCTCCCACTCGCTTGAGTGCAGCACGGCCGCCAGATCGAACAGCAACGGCCCCCATGCCGTTGGCTGCCGTGTCACCTGCTCAAATGCAACAAGGTGCTTAACTGTTGCTGGCACTTTCTCGACGAACGCCGCCGCACACAGCGGACGAAACAGGCTAACCTGAACCACCCCTGCTGCTCCCGCCGCCTCTGTTCCGAGCTCTGCGCCAAACGTCACATATACCACGCTTGCGTTTGCCGCCCCGGCATACGCCACGGGCATGTACCCGCTGCCGAACAGCCCCATCGCATCTGCGACCGCCGCATGCGTAGCCTCGCTTTGCGACTGTGTGGATGTTTCTTCCTCTGCCTTTTTAAGGAATTCTGCAAATTCTGCTTGCACTGCCACCGGCTCGTATGTCTGCACATCTACCGGCACCATTGCTTCGGTAAAGCAGTGGATAAATGGTAGCGCCAGCTTCTGTGCCGCCAGCGTTGCTACCACCGCAAAGTCTATCGTCTGCTGCGCCGACGACGAGCGAAGCACTGCGCACCCCGAATCGCGGACTGCAAGCACATTGCTAATGTCGTCTGCCGTGCCTAGCGCAACATGCAGCACCACTGCACGCTTGCGCTGTGTCAGATCGCGCAGCACGGGGATCAGCTTGATCAGTGCCGAGGATGGCACCACGATGCTGACCGCCCCGCTGTCGGTGTTTTCCGAAACAACCGACGCAACCTCAGCTGCCTGCGCAACCCGGACCAGCTTGGAGCTGTTATTGATCAGCTCCGTTGCCGTAGAGGTCTGCGCATCATCGACTACTGCCGTGGTACTGTCTAGTACGGTGGCGGTCGTGTACGCAACTGCTGCTGTCAGCGTCGATGCGTGCAGCGCGGTTCTCCGAAGTGTCGAGACCATGCTTTATATTTATTTTATAGTTAGTCTTGCTTAAAAAAAAAGCCTAGGATTAATAAATATGACCCAATAGTAGTTGGCTTGGTGGCTATACACACTCAACAGAAAAAGAAAAGAATCGAATTATTCACAAGCAGTGTTAATAGAGAAAAGACAGGCCTTATCAGTTAATGTGCGGATATGATGAACGCAAGCATCTAAAAAAAATTTTTTTGGATGCGTCGGCGGCAAATATGGTGGCGGACGCGCGCATTTTTATCGGCCCAGCCCCCCGGCGCTCGAGTGTGGATGTATAACCAGACCGGTGCTATTACTTTTTTCTGACGTGATTCTACCAGCGCATATAGCCATGAGACATGGCAAGTATAATATACTCGTGTGCAACCCTCTCTTCCAATGCCGCCAATGCAGCTAATCTATGATGGGGGAAAAAGAGGAGCCGCCATCTCCGCGCTTGCATGGCCACCCTGAAAGCTGCTGAATCGCTTGGACTCAGCCCTCCTTTTCTTAATTAGGCGAGCCGAAATAGTCAAAGGCATCTTTCATCTGGCTGCGCGCCCGAGCCGCATCCGTCCAGATATTGCAGCTGGCTCAATCACAGCACCAGTCACAGCGCCTGCTAACCGACATTAATGTTAAAAATATTGACGATCTCTCGCTGAGATTTCCACCAATTGCAGTCGCTTCTGATGGTGCAACCGCGATGTCGCCATTGCCCAGCGTAATGACACTATGCTTGCTGTCATTCTGTGCGGCAAATTGCTCTTCCCCTCGAGCGCCCCAGGAATCAAATAAGTCTGCAAATCGGGTTGTCTGTGCCAGGATGTGGTGTATCTGCTGCTGCCATTTTCCTGATACAGCCAACTAAAGTGGCATTTGTCATCGCTCTACGGGAGAAATCGTGCAAAAAGGGGCTTCTACCCTCTTGTAGTACATATCATGAGCAGATGCAGTGTGCAGAATTGCTTTGCTGGTCAGGATAAGCGGGAAAATATAAGGTTGTTGAACTGGCTGCTTGGCTGCACACAGCAATCTTCGAGACTCTTGTTGGATTTCTAAGCCGCCTAATCTATATAAGCAGAGAACAGTGGCAACCATTATTTTTGCCATCAAAATTTCTAATAATCTCTTGTACTCTCCTTGCATTAAAAGTGACTGTTTCTGATACTTCTTGGGAAAAAAAAGAAAGCCCCGCCTTAGCGTAAAGTCCAACATATACATTGCTGCAAAATAAAAATGCCATCGCTTACAACGCCTGTACTACAGTTCGACGAGTCCGAGCTCGAGAACATCAACAAACGGCTTGCGCACATGTCACCAGAGCAGATCCTAGAGTGGGCCTATATCACATTTGACAAGCTATTCCAGGAGACAGCGTTTGGACCTTCCGGCAATGTCATTACCGACATGCTTAGTGCAAAGAACATCACAGTGCCAGTTATTTTTCTCGACACGCTACACCATTTTGATGAGACGCTAGAGCTGGCACAGCGCAGCCAGGAACGCTACGGCTTCAAGCTGCTTACATTTAAACCGGAGGGATGCGAAACGCGCAATGATTTTATACGCAAGCACGGTGATGAGCTGTGGAAGCGTGACGATGTCGTATACGACTATTCTGTCAAGGTGGAGCCTGCGCGTCGTGCATATAAACAGACCGAGGCCCGCGCCATGCTCACGGGACGTCGTCAGAGTCAGAAAGGTGATCGTGCCAGCCTTCAGATTGTGGAGATCGAAAAGGGCACTGGTCTGATCAAGATTAACCCGCTTGCGACCTGGTCGTTCCAGCAGGTGTGGACGTATCTTCGTGCAAACGAGGTCCCCTACAATGCATTACTTGACCAGGGCTACAAGTCTGTTGGTGACTACCACAGCACACGCCCCGTCAAGGAGGGCGAGGACGAGCGCGCTGGACGCTGGGCTGGTTCAGAGAAGACCGAGTGCGGTCTCCACAAGGATTACTTTGCCATGCGTGCTGCATTTATGGCCAGAAAGGAGAGACAGCAGTCTCAAACTGCTGTCGCAGCCTAGATAGCATACAGTATTTCCACATCATCTTGTTTTTTTTTTTCTCAGCAGTGTATATTTTAATTATAGTTTACTCAAAGTACCATATCAATCCATTCTCTATCTTGGATTTTCAGGTCGGTAAGAGATTTATTTTAGCATGGAAAAAGAAACTAGATTACAAGTGAGATTAATGTCTGTGTTCACAGGCTATGGCGCCCATCATGGGCTTTATCAGAGAACCGGGTACTGCTACAATCCACAAAGTGGCGGCTTGCTGAATAAAAAATCTGGTGGGTCTTCTAGCTTGGCTGTTTACCAGCCGAGGGTGCTCTGAGAGTTACAAAAACCCGAGCATCCGATCGTAGAATAAGCGATTTGATGGTAACGCGGTGGTTTTGGCGCATACTTTTCCTTTGTCGCTGTATCGTGCTTGGCCATACAGGCAATTCATCGGGAATACCAGCTCGGGGGTTTAGTGCTGTCACCTGCCCATTGTGTGTCTTCATCTGTTGCCATCTCTAAACAGATGAGTGTAGACTTGCGTTTTTCTTGTCTGCTTGGAATAGGCATCACTTCTTGTACCAATCATAAGATTTAGTAAAGAGTTCAGCAAAGAAAAGCTGGGGTGTGCAGGTGATTTTGTCCTTAAGTTGGGCTGCTTGTTTGCTAAAATAATCATGATCACACGTATTAGGTCTTGGGTGCACTTCCAGTTTCGGGATCTCTTCCTGAAAGTATGAAACTGTTTGTTGTTTCATTTGTTCCAAGAGCCCATCGGTCAGACAAAAAAAAGGCTAATCTAGTGTTAGCAACATTTACTGCGATTTCAGTCACCGGGGGACATAGTGACATATCAAAGTCGTCGGCAGTGTAAGTAGGCCGGTGGTGTACGGAGCATGTGAACATGTACCCTTGTTTTTCGCGCTTTGAACAATCTGGAATTGGGCACAATTGCATTTCTGCTTCAGGGTATGCGCGTGGATACCATGCCCACTGCCAGGCCATTACTGGCAGTGAATTTAATAGCATTTTTAGTTCAGAAAACAACCTTTGAATGTCCTAGAAATTAGTGATCTTCCGGGAGTTTTTGTGGTGGATCTGGCCATTCCGTTCTACTGCTGTGTTTAACACTTTCAACAAAACAGAGATATATGAAAGCGAAATACCAGTTGAAGGCCTTTCTGCAGTGTGTGCCTCTTGGGTTGTCAATGACAGCTGTACGGATTCTTCTTCCTGCGCAGCTGCCACTTGCTCTACCAATATCTTGTCCATCCAGTCTTCATCCTGTCGGCAGCAAATCCGGCCGGCTTGACATAGAAAAATGACATCACCAGCATGTAACCAGAATTTGTGCCCTGTGGGTCTCTAGCCCAGGTTGAGAGACTATTTGTCCAGAGATTGGCAAACGTTTTTAACTGCTGCATCTGCTCGCTTATTTAAGACGTTGCCCACATAAGCACATACCCAGCGCAGTGTAAGTGGTTGCTGTTTCTTGCAGAACCAAGGTTGTACCAGTTGGACTAGAAACCCTTGATTTGATTTGGAGATTGAATTCCGCAAGTCAGATCTGTCTGCGAGGAGTTGAGCAATGCTCATAGCAGCCCTCAAGTCGCAATGGGCAGTAGTATCTTTGTTTGTTGGCACTAGTGTCGCTACTAATTCCAGGGCCATTATTCTCCTGTGGTTAATGAGGCATTCCCGTTCTGTGTGCGTTCCGCTGCTTGCAGCTCTTTTGATCTGCAGTTCTACAAGATAAAAATGAAGATGACAGCAAACATTTTGCTGGGGGCACCACTTTACACTAGTAGAGAGTCATCGGTATGGACGCTGATTAAATGGCAATTTTTGCAGGGCGTCGAACATTTCTTCTGTTAGGATTCTTGCCCACAGTGTTTCTTGCATAAAAAGCTGCATTGTCAATCTTGGTGGGTCGCCCATTGTTTGCTAAATAGCATGTTGATGAACAAAGAACTCTTGAGTATGCAGGTTTCCTTGGAGACCAAAAGCAACATCGCACATGTTGCGTATGTAGATGAAAGCCGGCAACAAAAGATTGTAATGGTGGGCAACCGTGTAACAGATGGGTGTATAGTCTGCTCACCGGTGCTGTAGTGTCAGGCACCATCTCACTCTCACTGCGTCGCTAATTTTACACTGTGCAAGTTTGCCAAACGCTTTTATCGTCGCAGCAGCTGTGTCTGGTGTTATCAGTTCTAAGATAACCAATGGTGGTGTGCCCTCTGATTGTGAAGCACGGATCAGCAGTCGGCGGCGGCTTGGATTTTTGGCAGGATTTCAGAGTAAATACGTATGCGCTCTCAGTGAAGTCCATAGCCACAGCTCTTTTGGCACAGGGCCAACATCGCAAAGTAAGGCTCTGTGCTTGACAACCGTTTTGGCGAATTGCGGATCATTGTTTTGTAGCACGCCACAAGTAAAGGACGCTTGCGCAAAGCAGCTCCAAACGACGCTGTCTCAGAAGTCGTCGATTATAATCTGCATGCATAAATACAATACGTTCCGGATTGGATTTTTTTAACTATTTACAATCCGAACCTTTTTGCAACTCAGCCACAAAAAACGGGGCAGTGAACCCTGAACAGGCAACCGTTTTCCCGTTTGCAGGGATTTTTTGCGCAGACATTTTTTACCAAACAATTGGCAAATCCACATCCGAAGAGCTGAACAAAGGCATCGCCGATCTGTTTTAATTGTTACCACGAGACATGTTCAGTCTGAAAACAGCACTTTCTGACCAGAGTGCACTTTTTCGTCTATGTTCGGCCATTGCCACACTTCTTGAGTGTTGTGAAATAATGCATGTTGGGCTCCAGGACGTGGCAAAAGCAAAAAATGGCCATTCCTTCAGCCCTTATAAAAAGCAGCCAGCCAACTCGAGAGTTTTCGCTCCATTATTTTTTTTAAACCCTTTTCAGCACCACTTATTCGAAAAACTACAGACGCCCTCCAAGCTTGTTTTAAGTTCTACCAATGTTTTTCACACTTTTGCCTCTGCTGTTTGCCATGTTTTTGTTTGGCCTGGCTTTCTCGTTCCCGCCGGTGAAGAGAAATATTCTCATTGCATTTTCTCTTCTTGTTACGCTTGTCTGGGGATTTACATTTACCCAAGCTACTCCCTCGTCTGACGCTTATCCTACTAAGACTACTCTGCCAGTTAACACTCCCCTTCCAACACCAGCTCCAACACCAGCTCCACTGCCTGAGCATTTTGAATGGCCGTTAAATATTGTAACAGCTCCGACTCCAACGCCATGGATCGACTCGGGAGAACTATCGCGCATGCTTAATGTCACATATAAACATACGCCAGTGTCTATTGTGCCTTACCTTGTTTTTTTGATTATTATTCTTGTGGTGGCGGTTATCGGGCTTGCTGTTGTGGTAGCGAAAACACACTTCTATCTGGCGCACATGCAGGCACAGCTCGAGACACAGGCCATGAAGACAGCTGCTACCGAGCAGCTTTTTGCTACAGCAATGCTACAGCTCGAGAACAACTTGGAGCCAAAGCTAGAAACGTTGTCTGTCAAGGAAGAGCAAATCGATAACGTTCAGAAATTGGTCCGTAACATAACCGCATCGTTAGAAGTCGAACGCTCTCTAGCGACTAATTACAATGCGACGTTTAATGCCACTTCAAAAGAAATTGACCTGCTCAACAATCAAATGGACATTGTAGTGAAAACTTTGGCTGCACTTGCAAACGACTCTATCAACAAAAAGTAGTTTTTTTTTTAAACTCTGTTTCAACCCTGTTTTATTTTTGTATTAAAAAAGTTCTAAATGTGTACTAGCAATAGAAATCATGTGTATTGGAGTTGGATACTTTTAGTGCTTTTATTTTAAAAAATAATGTCATCTGTATTTAACACAAGCAATTTTTTTAAACAACGATAGACAGTTATAATTATTGTGGAGAAAAAACTCAGCGGCAAAGAAGCAAGGTGCAGGTGCCATGAAGCGTAGAGAAGCAGCTGATATTGCAGCTAGCAGCTTTATACTATATAATGTGAAATGGTTTACACATTATAAAAGAAGCAGTTTACACTAACAGTTTTCTACATTTTTAAATAAAGTGCGATAATAGATGTATTGAAACGTAAAAAAACTAGATCACTAGTGATCAATGCCATTCTCCAAAGGTTTGCATCTCTAATGCCGCATCAGTCCGAGAGATGATAAATTTATTTTAGCGTGGAAAAGAAACTAGATCACAAGTCAGATCAATGTCTGTGTCCAAAGGCTATGGCGCCCATCATGTGCTTTAACAGAAGACCAGATATTGCTACAATCCACAAAGTGGCGGCATGCCAAATAAAATCCTGTGGAATTTTTTTTAATTGATTAGGAACCAGCCGAGGGTATTCTGAGAGTTACAAACCCCAAGAATCCGGTCGGAGAATAAACGATTTGATGGTAACGCAGTGGTTTTGGCGCATACTTTTCCTTTGTCGCTGTATCGTGCTTGGCCATACAGGCAATCCATCGGGAATACCAGCTCGGGGATTTGGCACCGTCACCTGCTCATTGCGTTTCTTCATCTGTCACCGTCTCCACGCAGAGGAGTGTAGATTTGTATCTTTTC
This sequence comes from Coemansia reversa NRRL 1564, assembly GCA_002705745.1. Classification (NCBI taxonomy): domain Eukaryota; kingdom Fungi; phylum Kickxellomycota; class Kickxellomycetes; order Kickxellales; family Kickxellaceae; genus Coemansia; species Coemansia reversa. The sequence goes on along the minus strand of KZ303508.1, from coordinate 92,238 downwards.
TAGTCTGCTTGGAATTGGTACTGCTCCTTGTACCAATCATATAATTTAGTAAGTAGTTTAGCAAAGAAAAGCTGGGGTGTGTGGGTGCGTTCATACTTACAATATGTTCTGATGTGTTGAAAACTTGTCATCTCCCATTCTTTCCCTATCTTGCATGCCTTCTCAGGTGTTTCAAAGTGAAGAGTGCAAAGTTAGTGCTTTTGCTTGTCTTCCTGCTATTTCTGCATTTATTTATTTACGTTGGTTGCACTTGCTGCTTTGCAATCACAAACCTCTATTTAACATAGATTGCTTGAAAGTGGAATTAGAGCTGGCAGCACCTGCCTACACAAACACAGTGTGAGACACGCTGCCTTGTAATATTTTTTTTTGTAACCCGCAGGCAGGGGCGGTGGAGAGGAAATGGATTTCAATCGGCCGGAAGAGGAAGAAGAACAGCTGAGGGCGCAGCGGCGACAGCGATTCAGCAACACCCAGGCAGAGCAGCGGTATCAAAAGCTGCTTGCACAGCGGGCGCAACGGCGACAGCAGCTGACCGCACAGGGTGTGTACGGCACAGGAGGACAGTTGGCAGAGGCACGGAAGATTGTTGGGACATGCACGCTGATGTGTCCAGAGTTCGAGCTTGCCGAGCGCGAGCTAAAAAACAACATTTCTCCTCAAGAGTTTCGGGCGGGCACGCGCCAGGTGGATCCACAGCGCACAGTAAAGACATTCCACCGATCAGCAGCTGGCAACGAAGAACCACTACCAGAGGATCTGCGAACACCTGAGACGCTATTGCGGACTCTCGATTATCTGGTAAACGAGGTCATTGGGGCGGATCCAGAACTTCAGAACTGTCATGGCTTTGTACGTGACCGCACACGCAGTATACGACAGGATTTTACAATCCAGAACATTCGCGATGCCTCAACAGTTGCGGCATGTGAGCGCATTGCACGCTTTCACATATTGTCACTACATGTGCTGTGTGGTAACAAGGACTTTGCTGAGCAACAGGATATGGAGCAATTGCGCAACACACTTAAAACATTGATTGAGCTTTATGACGACCACCGCCGCGCAGGGACGCACTGCCCAAACGAGCCCGAGTTTTACGCATATTACATTGTGGCTCACTTGCGCGACTCGGATGCCAAGCGCGTTGCTGAGCGTTTGCCGCGACACATATTTACATCACCGGTAGTACAGCAGGCGCTAAAGCTTCACATGTTAAGTGAGTCCAGCAACATTGTTACTACGCGTTGTGATCCTGGAAGCTTGTTTGCAGCGCAGAATCTGTTTACGCAGTTTTTTCGCGCCGTTGCCTCTGCCCGCACTCCGCCGTTGATGGCATGTCTTGCCGAGTACCGCTTCCCCAGCATTCGTCGCGCCGCTCTCAAGGCCATGTGCGAAGCCTTTCCATATCAGGAGGGCAAGGAATACCCCCTTGAAGAGTTTGCCGCTATGCTTGCTTTCGACTCGGCTGAGGAAGTTGCTGAATTCTGTGCTCTGTTTAATGTTGCTCTCAACCAGCAGGGTATCAAAATCGGCGAGAGGGTCGGTAATCGCGTGCTATACCGAGAACCCGAGAATTACCCACGTCGTATGCGTCCTAATCTTCGCGTTGTCGGCTCAAAGCTCCGCACGTCCTTGCCGCAAGCAATTAACACTAATCTTGATTCGCTCTTCCTGATCTCGGGATCACTTGAGCTTCTGCAGTCTAAAGAGCCGACATCTGGCAGTCTTGGTGGTCTGTCGAATGGGTTTGTCAGTACTAACAGGACGTCGTTTGCCGCTGCCCGTGCGCCAACAGCAAGAGATTCCAACGTGGCCATATCGTCTATACCTGGTCCCGCGATCTCTACGCCTGCAGCTGCTGTCTCAACACTAACTACACAGAATTCTGCTAGTGCGTTTGCAACAGGCCACGGCGGGTTATTCAATCAAATCTATAGCAGTGCAGATGGCGAAGCGCAGGTTTTGCGGACTAAAAGGAAAGACACTGTTATTGAGGAGAAGCAGACTAGCTTAGCTCCGTCGCAGCGACCATTTGGGGAATTGGCTACCGCGGGAACAAGCAAAAACAGAGCTACAGTAGCCACCGAAAGGGTCAGCACTGCGACCACAACGGATTTTCCATCTATTCCGTCTGTATCGACGCCAGCGCCAGCTCCTATGGCTCCATCAGCCTCTGCTTCCTTTGCTGTGTCCCCACAAAAGCCAATAACCACTGTGATGACGGGGAGTGCTTCTAATTTAAACACAGATACAATTGTTGCTGCTTTGCCTATTACAGAATGCCCGACAGAGCCCGAAGGACCAGCCGTTGTGTGGAACCAGCCTCGCTACCGGGTCAACTGGACATCGCTAAGTAACGCTCTTTACAACAGCCTGGTAGGCTCGCTTACACGCGATATTGCGACTCCAATCACCGAACGCGCAAAGAAGCATTTCCAGGTAGCAGATGTTCTGGCTGAGGATATCTGTCAGTCTATAATTGACTATACTAGTGCCTTTGTCGTTTACGAGGAGGCGTATCGCAGTCTGCTACTTGCCCAGGCCGATGCCTTTCGCAGGAAATCGCTTTTGGGCGCTGCCATTTCACGACTAAGCATAGAAAGTGTGGCTAGACAACAAGAGCGTGCTCTTCATCAGCGTTATCTGGATGATCTAGACGATATAATTGACAGCGAGTACATGCAGCAAACACACATGTATACTGATGCCACTAAGCCTCCAGATTCTTCTGAAGGCCTGTTATTTACTCTGACGTCGCCGTCGGCACGCCGTTTGGGTGGAGGCCCTGTCGACAGCCCGCGAGCAACGGTAAATCCCGCATGTGCTGTTCCGGAGGGGTTTTGGGAGTCGCTACACCTAGGTACTGAGTGCTTTGAATTGATTTGCCATGCGCTTGTGAGGTTTGGGCGCCCACCATTTCGGGCAGCACTTCAAATTTCAGGGACGCAAAATGCATCAGTGCTTTCATCGTGGCTCTGGTGGCAGATTGATCCCGCCAGCATCAATAATTCTGAGTCAGGAAAGAGAGCTGCTGTATATTCTAGCAGCACTCAGATGCTTGCATTTACTGAGTCTGTTGAGCCCCAGATTCCTGAAACGGATGCTTGCAGGGATGCGCTTACCGCACAGGTGGTCCTCCTTTCACCAGAGCCAATTAGTGTTTCTGATGTGCGTGGTGGTCTTGACAACAGGGATGCTGTTACTAATATTGTCGCACAAATAGACCGTTCTTTGGACCAAGCTCGGCTACACGGCGCAGGATGTAGCACAAATGTGCTTCCGGTGCTGTTTCTGTTTTGGGGTGCCGACGCCAAGGCGACCAAGTCCGTGCGCAAGTTGGTGGATAAAGCCATTGGTGCACATGGCGTGCCTAATCATGTTGTCACTAGCACGCTTGCCTTGGATATGGCGACATCCAAGCTGCAATTGACAGCCGGCCTCAAGTGGGCATGTAGGTACATTTTCCAAGCCAGAAAACTCAAACTTATCAGAGCGTCCAAGGTATATGAGCCTATTGTTAGTACGCAGCAGCAGTTAATTCAGCGGATGCGCAGTTGCGTTGCTCGTATAATAGGAAATGATAATGTTAATGTCAATACGAGGACTGCTCTTTTCAATATGGGCGTGAATATTGTCAATGCTTTCATTGTTCCTCTCAACAAGTACCTGCTTTGCCACACCAGCAGGACAGCCGATCCTTTTCCGCATGCTACCCCACAGCAGGGTATCGATAGCAGTTACTTTACAACACGCGTCCGGGGAGACCCTGGATCCAGTCCGCCATTTGCTTTTGACGCAATTGTTGTCTCGCTTCTTGGTGAGATTCTAAGTTCAGATCTGCTGGGTGTAGATGTTCAGCCGACACTTGATGCTTGTTTGCGAGCCCTGGAGTTTGTGGCCAAGCACCAGCTTGACATACTTTTTCGCTCTGTTCCCAGCAATACTTATGCCGACAAGCGTGATATTGCTGACGCTACTAAACGCGCAGTGCTGCTAAGTGAACAATGCATTAGTCAAGCTGCTCACCTGTGCCAACGAGATATGCCGGAATGGTCTGCCTTTACAACCCCACAGGCCAAGAGATCATCTACATTTGCATTCAGTGCTTCGCCTCCATCGGCATCCAGCATTGGTGGCCCTTCTGTTTCACCAACTGCATCCTCTGTGTCAACGCTCTCCACAACCAAACGCCCGAGGCCTGTTTCCTCTCGCAAGCTTGCAAAACTACAAAATGCCATGGAGCGTGCAAGCAAGCATTTTCTAGACTAAGATTTTTTTAGCTTTACAATTTCTGTTGATTGTGATGGTGTCTATTTCAATGTTATTTGATCTGTGTGTAGTGGTCGATGCTGGGTATAATTTGGTGTGCTATAGGATCAGTTTATGCTGCAAATATTGTTTTGAAAGCAAACTACAGGTAATCCCCACTAAATGAATAGGGTCGGGACAAGGCATATTTGATACCTTGAGGGGTTATACTTTAAAAAAAACATGGGTTTAAGGGGTGCTCCCTGACACACAATGGCATGTGACTATAGGTAGTTTATTTTTATTTTTTTTACAATTATACGTTTACAACAAAATTTGGCTGATGAACCGTGAAATATTCTATATTTTAAGCCTTTAGAGGGGTTTATAACAATTGGGCTCTGTCTCATGTTGGGACAGTTTGTCATCATAATATTAGAGGAGTTATAATATTAAATGGGATACCTTTAGGTTCATCTGTATTCTCTTCCAGATATTGAAATGTTAAAAAGGTAAATTACATGTAGATAGCGAACATTATAACAACAGTTTAAAGAAAGAAAGCACATTTATACGCATGTGTATATTTGCGGATGTTTACATGCCAGAAAACACTCACAAAAATAACAAAGGAACAGGATGTCTAAAACCAGATAAGCTTACAGGGAATGCAATCCACAGCAAATTGAAAAGTTATTTGATCTTGTTATCTAAAGAGGAAAGACAGCAAAGGAAGCATCACTAATCACTGGAATAAACACCAGAACAGCACAGAACTATGTCAACACATACAGGGACGATAAGCAGATGCGTTTGCCTGGGGTTAAACACAAGCCTCGCAAGGAATGTCCAGGCAAGTTGAATGAGGAACACTCAGCATTTCTATTACAGTATGTAAACCAAAACCCAACTGCAATATTAGCAGACATCAGGAAAAGTCTATGCAAAACATTTGATGGTTTCACCATATCAGTGTCAGCATTACACAGGCACTTGGTTGAGAAATGCTGACTGACATTGAAGAAGCTGGAGAAGCTGCCTGCAGAGCAAAATTCAGACAGAGTTATTGCGCTGAGAAAGGAAAGAGTTGAGCAGTGGGAACAGATAAAAGATCTCGACTTTGCCACAAACTATGTTTTCATTAATGAGGCTGGATTCAACATGCACATCCACAGAAACTTTGGATGATCATTGAAGGGAAAGCCAGCAAAGGGAGTTGTGCCCACTGCAAGAGGTACCTCAATAACCATCCTAAGCGCAACAACCAGCACAGGTGTAGTTGATGTTTCACTGAGAAAACCTCAGGCTGTTTCTGCTGCTAAAAAGAGAAAGATCAATGAAAGAGTAGGCACACGGACAGAGCACTTTCTGGCTTACATTACCAATGTAATGGATGCGTTGGATGTATGGAACATGAAGGGATATTATCTTGTCATGGACAATGCCCTAATCCACACGCCAGTAGCCATCCGGCAGTTGATAGAGGTCAAAGGCTACAAATGTCTGTATCTGCCGCCATACTCACCCTTCCTTAACCCAATTGAGGAGTTCTGAGCCAAAGTGAAAGCAGGAGTACGCAGAACAGCACTAACAACAGATGACAGACTAAGCAATGGAATATCCGAGGCAGTCAGTAAAGTTACACAAACCGACTGCCAAGGGTATATCAGACATGCCATGCCATTCTTTTCTCACCACAAAGAAGGAGAAATTAATCTATAAAGAGTTGTCTGAGAAATCCAAAGACAGTACATAGCGATACCAATGTTTCTTGTTTTGTGTAGATGCACAAGTTACATACAAATTAAAATACTGTAGACGTATAGCTGCAAGGACCTTTATTGTTACAATTAGAAATAAATGTTCTTTATTTTTAAATCTCGCAGGGACCACATTTATATGGTCTCTGATATGCTGTGTGGTGCCCTAATGCCACATAGCATTTATCAAATGCTAAGATAGAAGAGTCTCGCTAATTAATTGCATGTGACAAGGCTCATAGGCGTTAATGTTCCATAGATTGTTGTCGCTGTTCGTTGTTCCTAGGCCTTCACTGTCAGCATTGTTGACTGCCAATGCCACCTCCATCTATGCACAAATAATACCACGCCCACATCACAAACACACTGCCAGGATGGCGCAAACCCGCCACACCAAATGACCCCAGAATAATTTTCTAAATGCCAATCTTTTTGCAAAAAAAAACCCGTATTAAGAAATCCAATAAAATGTTACAGTTATACAAGTTTTAAACATCTTTGTACATACAGATTCTAAGGAATCCCACCTGGTCGAATTGCCCGTTTGATCATCAAACTCCACAAACCAGATACTGGTGCTACACTTATGTGATAGGGAAATGGATTGGTCTGCGAGTTAGCAATAAGCGGAATGTGCTCCTTACTTTTGTCCATCTCTTGAATAACATGGAAAATTGCTTTCTTTGCTTGGTTCTCAGCATTAATCTGTAGCTGATTTGCTTCTACAATTTCTTATAATCCAATCATACAAACAAGTATTTCGTTATTAGTACATTATCAAGATATAATCCAGCATAAATGTGCTACTAGCAAGTTTTCCAATACACTTACCCCTATCTGTCTGCTGAACTTTGGATTGTACGTTGATAATCCATTCTTCCCAGCATATTTCCTCCTCTGACTTGCTAAACCAGGCTCTTCGAGGCTTGGTTTCTGTAAAATATAATGAAATTTGAGACTTTGAGTCGCTAGTAGACGACAAATTCTGCATGAGCTCCTCAACCTTTTCATCTACTGCAGATAATACGTCAACATTATCCACCGAAGTCTACATAAAGTACAGCGGTTTGCACATAACAGTTAGAGTGCCCAATTAAATACAGGCCATATTATTAGGGCAAATCTATAGACCTCTGGATTATCACTAATTCCACTTGAATACCTACATATGTTATTGACGAAAGAATGTAGTTGTCTCGAGGGCTGACATTCCCAAAGTATCGATGAAATAGGATTGTATGAAGAACGGATTTCACGACTGGCTCTACAAACCTCCGCTCAAGCTCAAGCGTCTGTGTAACAACTTTTCGTTCCATAGTTTTATGCAAGATAGATGTTGCTCTCCAGGAGAACACAAGTGGTAGTAATATGTGATTTAATGACAAAAAATATTTAAAAGAAAAAAAACAAAAAAAAATGTTGGCTGGATATAGCTATAAAGCGCATTAAAACTGATTTAAGTTAAAAGTACAATGCTCCGTACTTATGGTTATCCATCCTCACATGCAATTTTAATAATGTATTTTTTATTGATATCTCTGTTATTATCTACGTAAAAGCAATGAGATAAAGGTATATTTGGTATGTTATAATTTAGAATTTTTTGACTTTAGCGCCTATAACTTGACTTTGTGGACTGTAAATCTTATCTTTGAGCACATGTATTTTAGAAGAGTAGAAGGAACTTTATTATTTTGGCAAATAAATCATGCATTTTGCAGAACATCCCACTAATGCTTAAGATGTACACAAAAATTCTAGTTGGTGTTGTCCAGTACTACGGAAAGCTTTTCTAGATGCGGATATAGGGGTTTGCATGCAGTAATAAAGTCTAAAATTGGTCTCGATGGTGTTTTTCGTGAGCTTAACCTGGTCAAGGTGGGCAATCTAAGAAGCAGATCTTTTAAAAAACAAATAGCTTGGTCGTGTGGATAAATATTCGGTAAGTAATCTATAGACAGAAATTTAAGGTTTGTCTTGTATGGTTTTTTGTGTGCATTCTCCTTTTCATTAGTCTCTGGAATGCTAATTTCCTGTCCTACATCGCCATAAATTTGATGCAATTCTAGCTTGGTAAGGCGGTGCAGAGTGCTAATAAGTGACAGTACCACATTTTCATGAATTTGTACTGAAATACGAAGATGCGTAATGTTAGGGCATGTAATAGCATCTTTAGTTATAGGCAGCATCATATCATTTAAATGTAGCTCAACCTTTTCACATGCACCTGTATTTGCAAATAAATTGTTAATGACTGTAAATATGCTGGTGTCCCTGTTGGATCCAAAACCGAGTGAAATCAGTAAATGTTTTGCAGGCGGAAGTTGCAAGTGCTCGATAGATCTGAGCACTGCTGCTGTGCCATATATCAAAATACTGTTAAGACTTGAAGGAAGTACCGAATATTCGAGCAATGGGCAACACTGGGTCATGCTACTTACATATAAATGCTCAAGTGCTGGGAAATGAAGCTTTTTAGGGACTCTACCATTACCACCATGCAAAATACTGTCATTGGTCAACATTGCAGTCGCTCTTGGGCTGTATGCAATATTGATTACTTTTAAGTTAGAGAAGATAATTTTGTCACACTCATCTTCTGGTGATACAAATGCGGTCCAGTAACTATCGCCCAGACCGTTAAAGAGCCTTAATGACTCAATCTGCTCGGGTAACATGGATGGAAGCAGACAATTTTGTGCACTCCCAAAGTCAATAAAAACATGTTTAAGCTTTTTAAATGGCAGAACCTGGTAAAGGGCAATTGTACTTTTACTGACAAGTTGTTCTAGATTTTCAGCATACTGATTCACTAGTGCTCCGTGTAGTGCTTCTGAAATTGGGTCACGCATTACACCTTGCAGGTCGACTTTTGAGATGTTAGGGATTAGACGAAACATAGTGTTACTGATGTTTTCAATGTTTGGCGCACATGATGTCATGTCGATATTCTGCAAATATACCGAGCTGTACTTACTTTGCATTGCCACTTTTAATAGCCTTATTTTGGGCCACGTCTCTGCGCTTTCCAACAGGCTTAAAATCACGTCAAATGCTGGAAATGGACTCATCAAAAAGGATACGTGTATATGAGCCTTCTTAACTATACTAACGCAACCGGTAGAAATAATTAGTTTGACATTTGTTGTTGCAGATGGATATTCCAGCTCTTGGGAAGAATTAGATTGGTTCTCGCTTTCTGTGTTGTGGCATATTGCAAAGGCATTCTCGTAGACCATTGTCAGAGCCGCATGCCTCCAAGTACGACAAATAGCAAGTAGCTTGAGATTCTCTTTAAAGTTATCCTTCACAGAGCCAGAAACATTGAAGGCCTGTTCAAGCACAAGAAAAAGAATGTCATCTGGCAGGCTGCTGATATGCATAGAAATTGCGTGGTATAGAATAAAGCGCCAAAATATATATTTTTTTTTTTTTTTTTTTTTTTTTTTTTGTCCAATACTAGTGCAGAAGAACGAGTAAGCACAATGTGGTCCAGTTGTTTGTACAACTACCACCCAGAGAGGCGAGACTAGCGTAGGCTCCTCTTTGGTAAAAAGAAATTCTCCATGTTTAAAAAAGAAAAAAAAAGGTAAGCCAAAGATGCCTTGATTAGGCTCCTTTTGCGAAGCATTGAGGATACTTAGAATAATAGTCAAAAAAAGAAAATTATATAGTATCAACTACTTAGCAGCAGATGACTTGAACAGTCGTGCTTGCTTGCCATACTTGACAAGCACGCGCTGCTCGATATTTGCTAGATCCCACTCGTGATAAATGATAGACAGTGTATCCTTCATTCCCAGAAACTGCTTATTAAAGTCCTGAGGCTGACCTGGCTGCTGGCCCATGGCACCCATCGTGCCCATTGCTGTCATGTCGCGAATACCGTCAGCCGAGTTATCACCACCAAGAAGAAGCGAAAAAACGCCGCGAAGGCCAAACAGGTTAATAAAATACCACGAAAGCGACGACACCCATCTGACATCCATGTTGGGCGTCATAATTCCCGACTGCAGCATCTGCTTGAAGCGCAGACCAAGTGGAAAGGGTAGTTTGATCAGAATAAAGCCAGAAAAGAAGAATTGAATCCAGCCCATGATAAGCGTCTGCGGGATAATACCCATCATCTGTTTTTTCATGCCGTCCATCATCACTTCCATATTCTTAGGGTCTGTCATAAGATTTGCTGGGCTTTGATCCTTGTTTTCCTTGTTCTTCAAATAAGTGCCATCCTCGTACGCCTGGCAAAGGTACCGCTTGCGTTCGGCAAAGGCTGCCGCGGGAATATACGAGTTGTTTTGAGCTAGCAGCTGACCGCGCATAAGCGCTTTGCCTTGACGAATGTCCTTAATTTCAGGTTTTGGCGGGTCCCCGGTCATCAATATGGTAAGCTGGTGCCTGAAGATGCCAACCAGAACCATAATAACAGTGATTGGAAACAGAACCCAGTTGCGAATCTCTGGGTCTAGGAACATTTCCTGGTCTATGCCTTCGGTCAACCCACTCATTGCTTCGACCGCAACTGTCCAGTAAACAGATTCAAGAGCTCGAGGAAACAGGTGAAAAAAATTCAAGATAGGCTAGAGTACAGCTTGTAGATTTCAAAGAAGAAGACGAGTGGGCAGAAAGTATCGGGCCAGAGTCGGCTTGAGTGGCTCGTTTGGACACTGTATGCTTGTTGGCTCGCAAGTAAGCACAATGCAGGGGAAAGAGTGGGTTCCCCTTTTTGCGCTTTTCTTGTCCACAAGTATTGCAATCAACATTTAGCAAAAACATCAGCACCTATTAAAGCCGAATTTAAAGCGCAAAGCACACTATCCAAGACAGAAGCATCAACAAGAGAATGAATCAAATGAAAGCAATTTCTAGCGAAGCACACCCACGAAAACGGATTGACCAGAAAACCATGGACGAAGGCAGCAACCCGTTTACTACCACCACTACTACCAACGAAAGCAACAACAGTGCGCCAAGCACAGAGCAGATTGAGTTGTCTAGAATTGATGGTGCAGCATTGACATCTGCAATTGAAACCAAGGGAGGTAGCGATGGGGGCGGTAACATTGAAGTGAATGGGCCGAGTCAACTACCACCGAAATTTCGATACACTATCGAAGAGCTACTGGCACTGCGCGAAAGCCAGCATGTGCAAGCACCAGCGGATTTTCTATTTAACACCCCACTCAGGTAAGTTTTTGAGTCCGTTTGCGCTTTTATTTTATAGGAATGGCGAGGAAGTTGGCCAGGGGAGGCTCATCAGCGTAGCTTCTTCGCAATATTATTGTTGGCGAAGTGTTGGCACACGAGGGTTCAGAAATTGTACTGAAAATTTGTGTGCAGCTTTTTTGTAGGCCAGGAGTTCAGGCGAAGGTTCCAGAGACAAACCGAGGCGCTGGCAGAGCAAAGAATACAGCAAATGGCACGTATTTTGGACTTGAGCATATAGTCAAAGCGCAGACGGATGGCGGAGCAGGGCCGCAGCGGCCCTGGGGACAGAACAACCGACTACAGGGAGCGTCGCTACGGGGTGTTGGGATTGGAAGGGGCACAACATCTGCTGAAGTGGCAGGGCACGAAGTAACTAAAGCAGGAAGCAATAGCCATCACGGACGTGGAGGAGGAGGGCACTTGGCGGGGACAGCAGCTACAAAGGGGCAGCAGGACAAAGGCGGAGGTGCGCAGACAGGGCCGCGGCACAATGTACGCGAGCACAGCGGGATGGAAACCAGGTCGTGGAGATCAACAGGCAACAGTCGACATAACGGAGGCATGCATCACGGTGGAGGCGGGTACGGGTCAGGCGCGCAGAACGACGGTGGAGGACAGCCAGAGTGGATGGACGACAACATTGCATACGATGAGAGTCAGAGCGCAAGGCGAATGCAGGACTTGGAAGAGTGGAAGCGGCGGATGAGAGAGGGGGCTGGCAGCGTAGTTGGAGGCAACAATGGCGAGGCGTACATGCACGGAGACCAGCTGGTGTTACCAGACGATGCGCGCGCCATGCGGGAGTCGCGGTTTCTGCGGCTTTTCTCGGCGAGTGAGCCGCAGCAGGGCGGGGAAGCAGCCGATCCGCTGGGCGTTGCCATGCCTCCAGAGGGGCATCTGCACCAGCTGGAGGGAGTGAGTGTGGGTGGGGTGGCACAGCAGCAGGAAGACCAGATTTCAAAGCTTCTTAAGGTATTTGGCAACAAGGTCAGCGTCAGTGGGCATCTAGACAGCTCTGCCATGGTGAGTTCGGCAGCACCGCAGGCGCAGGAGCAGCCGCCTGGTACCGACGAGTACACAGCTGGGATGGGTGAGGCTACACAGGCGGCAGCGCAGCGCGTAAAATCGGCCAGCCCGGCACCGATCAACGAGGCACTGCGGGGAATTGTGCCGACATCGGTGTTCCGCAAGAGCGTGCAGCCCAATAGCGCATCTAATACAACGGCAGCGATAAAGCGGCCGGAGAGCAACGCGTCGTCTCGCTCGGGCACGCCGGCGCGCAATCTGCCATCGTGGCTGGTGGAGCTGTCCCGTGGCAGCGCATCGCCATCCGCGATGCAGCCGAGCGCCAGCAGCGGCGCGCTAGGGTCTCGTGACCTGGTCCACACGCTTGAACAGGAGTTTCCGGCGCTTGCTCTTGGTTCACACCAGGGCGACAGACAGTCGATTTCGTCGCTGTCGGTGCAGGCTTCTGTGGGCGTTCCCTGTGATGCCAACGGCGGGCTAATGCGTCGAGGCAGCGCCGGGTCGCACGACGTCGACCAGACAGCTGGCAGCGCAGCAGCTGTCAGCGGTGACTTAGCAGCTCAGGCAGCGCCGGCCCCATCTGGTGTGATTGCAAGCCGAGTCGAATCGACGACACCGCAGGAGCCAATGCGGATGCCGCCAGTGGTGCCACCGCAGGGGATGATGGGAGTGCCGCCGCCACATATGATGATGCCTGACGGCTCAATGCTTTCGGGGATGATGAACGCGCCGCCGATGCCGGGGCAGATGCCGCCGATGGGCATGGTTCCGCCGCCCGGACACCCTATGGGCTTTCACCCGAACATGATGTTTGGGATGATGCCGCCCCACGGCATGTACGGCGGTATGGCCCCTCCCGTCAATATGCCTCCTCCGCAGCTAAACGGTGTCCCGGCGCCGGGCAGTGAGCAGCAGCAGCACTTGCTTATGATGAAGATGATGTCGGAGCTGCCGCCAGGGATGGTGTTCGGTCAGATGGGCTCTGCGCTCCCGCAGATGCCGCCTACGCACATTCCGGGCCACTCTACCGGACTTCCGCCAATGTACACTGCTGCCATGGCATACCCAAACATGACTACTGCTGCGCCCGGTGCTGCAAACGTTAACGGCACGACGGCTGGCGCGGCCTTTGCGCAGCCGCTCCAGCATCCGCAGCAGCACCCACAGCAAGAATAGTCAATATGCGCAGAAGACCACCATCCAGTTTGAACCGGCACTTTTTTTGAAGCTGATAATTGACTTGAATTTTGCCAAAAATAAATGATGAGTAATCGCACTGCATCGGCCGTGTGGCTACGTCAGCGGCTCTGCAGGCGTCAATGATCACGAGGGGCGTGTCTATCAGGCAGGATTCTTGTGCTCGCATGCGACAGGTTTCTTTGGCTTTGTTTGTGACCGCCGGCATGTCTGACACGCGTGTGGGATCGACATATTGTGGTAGTCAAGCGCGCTATTTTTTATTTGTATTGATTTTGCAAAGTGCTGGGCTTCACTTGAAAGGTATCCTAAGCAGTGGGGATAGGGAATAGGCATACAGACTTGGAGAGTCTGTTGCTGCAGAATTTCTGGTGGATATCGTTTATGACAAGTTATCTCATGCTTTAGACATTGGCAATGTCTTGCAAAATACCACAATAAATCTATCGCTGCACACATATCGCTGCATTATAGCATTGTTAAGCTATTGTTCAGGCATGAAAGGTTGTAATTTAAATATATATAAAAAATTATATACAAATGACATTTATGTCAACTGCATATCCTGCAGCATTTTATTTGATTTCCGCTCTTGATGTGTAATGATATTACTTGCAGTGAAAAGAAAACAGCAAAAAAAGATAGGTTTGGCACTGAAATCAGGCAAGACCCGTTTAAGAGTGTACAATAGGCAAAAGTTACAGAGAATGTGGAGATACAAGTCCCAGATACATGTTTTTTTTATATGCGGATGTTCACTTGATGGTAGTACCATCATGCATGTGTGCACGCAGACAGATGTCGACGGTTGGGGGGGGGGGCGAGGATGAAAATATGCACCAACAACCTGAACCTGTCATTCAGGCAGCGTCAACCTCGCTGCGCAGGGGCGACAGCGGCTTGACAGTCGATGGAGATGGCGGGACGGTCCCAGTGGCTCGAACGTAGTCCTCAAAGCACTGGCGGCGCGGATTGGCCTCCTGTAGACGATTTTTGAGCGGACAAACAATCTTGTCGTTGCGCATCATAAGCTGCTCGGTGGCCAGCATGAAAAGCGAGTTCTGCGGCACGCGGAAGCGCGTAGGGATGCGCACCTCACCCAGTTCAGCGTAAAACCGACCCCATGAGCGTGCGGATGGGCTGGACAAGTCATCCAGCGGCCAGCATATGCCCATGTCATCGGGCACCGGGGTTGGTGCTGTATCCTCGGCCATGTTGTTGTTTTGAAGACGCAAGGCCTCGCCTGCGGCGTTTAATGTGCTGTCCGAGCATATAGATGCGCTGCGTCGGTTGGGCGCTCCACTCCATAGCTCGCCGGAAGCCCATGCCTCAATAAAGCTGGACTCTGAGCCTTTGTCCGGCTGCCCCTCAGCGTCGAGGTCATCGTCGATTACAAGCTCAGCTTCGTCAAGCATCTCGTCATCACGGGTTTCTCCATTCGCTAGTGTTTCTGTGGACTCTTCCGAGTCCAGCGAGGAGGACATGCTGTTGACTGGCGAGCCAGAAGAGTTCACAATGGTCAGCGTTAACTCCATATCATCGTCACCAGTATCTGCAACGTAGTCATTCGCTGCGGCTGCGGTAAGAAGACCCAGGCCAGCGCGGTTGACCAGCAACACGTTAATGGCCTCGATTATGTCAGCGTGTGGGTGCTGCAGCTCTTGTAGCGCCTCGACAAATGCAGCGCGCTTTTGAGCCAACTCGAGATCCCATCGCACAGCGGGTTCTGCGTCTGCTTCTTTTGTCTTCTCGGAGCTGTCAGTTGCGATTGTGGCCGAAGCTAGGAGTGTACGGAGAATCTCAAGAGCGCGTCCGTACTGCTGTTTCTCCACAGCAGCGTCTTCGGGGTAATGGCTGCGGCCAAGCAGTGATGGACTGCGGCGCAGAGGCGACACGTGAGCTAGCTGCTTGTTTGGCCCGCCCATAGCAGCGGCCATCCTACAACTGCTTTGTGCAGCGGCTAACCGGGTAGGCTTATTGCTTGCAACAAAGCCGCAAACCTCGGCGACGGGCTCACTGCATAGGCGCGTCTGAGCGTACGGCAAAGATGCGTGCATTGCAGGTGTATAAACTGGGATGTGTGTATCAGTAGAAGCTATAAGAGTGAATAAAGTTGTGTTACAAATTTGCACAGTAAAGGTAGTGTGCTGTTTGTATCAAGAATATATGCGCTGAGAATAACAAAAGCAAAACATTCAGAAAAGCAGAGGGGAGTGCATGAGTGTGCCTGGAACTGATGTTATAAATACAAGGTGGCTAGGCTGACAAGAAGTGAACAAAAAGCTATCGGTGGGGTTTGTTGATGAGATATTATGAGGCTGGGTTGGGTGTGTGTGCGGGCCTTGTGTTCCAGTTGGAGACGAGTGTGAGAAATATAACACACCAGAGCGGAGAAAAAAAGGGGGAAGGGTTGTGCTAGAAGCTGACTCGCACTAAAAGGGCGCAGGTGATATCCGTTTTATAGCCGGAACGCACCGGCAAGTTGGTCAGAACTCATCCCCCCTGCTTTGCTTCCGACACCACTTGCGAGTGTGACTTGGCTAAAGTCAGCCAGCCACCCACACAAGGCAGAAAGAGGGAGAGGGAAGCGATGTGCTGGGCAGCCGCATGCATTACTGCCCATGCTACAATGACCCATTCTCCTGTCTGCCTGCCTGCCTGCCTGCCCGCCCAGAATCTTGCCTGCTTTGCTCGGGTGGCGGTCCTCACGAGTTCTGGAAGACAGACATTGCATATATTGCCTGCAGCTCTCCTTGCCAACACCAACACTCAGACCTCACGCCACTACCGTCGTCAGTGTGCTGGTGCTCGCTTTCTCCGATGACGTACGCGCCCCGCCCTGTCTTCTGGTCGATGCCAGCTGCAGGCAAAAGAGCCAGCTGGCATTTGACTACTGCGCTTTCTTGAGCATAGCCTAGCCTCTGCCTTTCTCTTGCTGCAACATGTGTGAACATCGTGCAGCCGGAAAACGTCACCGTCACCCGTAAGGGAAACACTGGGCGTTGTAGTGCTGCTAGTCACGCTGCTATCGCTGGCAATCATTTGCTAATCCAATTTCTGCTACCCATGACGCCCATCGATCGTTGATTACTGGCCTAATGCTGCTGATCCACAAGAAACAACACTGCTAATCTGATTTTCGTAAAGGGGACGTGTCTTTGACAGACCAGGCCACCTGCACCTCCCCACCCCTCGAACCAACGACGTCATGTTAGAGCCAAAGCTAAAAGTGTTGGCTTTGTAGAACTCTTTTGCTTCTTTATTCATCATATTCGCCTCTATCTTCTTTATGCTGACTAGCACTTTCACCGCACGTCTGCACATAAACACACACACAACATATACACGTTACATTCAGCCACAAAACACGCCTGCCTGCTCAGACAATACTTCCGGGGGCGGAAGTGAGAGAAGGTTAGGAACCACACTCACGCCGACTCTATCATCTTTCTGCATAGAACCACATACCTTCTGAAAGGAAAAGGGGAGATGTATCTAATAACAGGCCGTGGACGAGGCGCTGGAACAAAGAAGCAGCACGCCCACACTGACACGACGGAGAACCAATCTATCGATGAGGCGAGTACTGACAACTACCAAGGCGACAATGGCCATCATACCGCCACCGACGATGACCTGGAGCCCGGTGAACTTGACGACCCAGGTCTGCTGAGTGAGCTCGAGGCACTGCGTAAGGAAATGGGCCTGCCAGCACCGCCCGTATCTGTCCCTGCTGCGCGCACAGAAGCAGCCTCCGCAAACAATAACCGCCTCGATGCAGAAGCACAAAACCCTGTCAAAAGTGATAGATATGAAAATGACAATAGCAGCATCGACGATGTGAAGGTCACTGAGGAGGACATGAATGACCCGACTCTGCTGGCTGAGCTCTCCAGATTTTCAAATAGCGGAAAAGCGGATACAACTGAACAAAACATACAACCAAAGACACCGTTGCGCCCGCACACGCCAGAGCCACAACCAGAGACCAGCTTAAACAGCAGCACGCCATTGGATTCAGAATCTGAGCCCAAGCCGGAATCTGATTCTGAACCTATAGCAGTTGATCACGATCTGCTGCGCGCTTTATCAGAAAGTCATGCAGAGCTCAAGCAAGCCACGTTGGCTGCAAAGCGGCGTGGAGATATGGTCATGGCGCGCGACATGCTAGTTCAAATGAAGGAGGTTCAGGCAGCAATCCGGACCATTGAGACGGGTCGGGCACTACCGCAGGGCTTCATCATGCCTTCAAAACCTACTACTATCGAACCAACAACAGGGTCTGTCTCGGCTGGTGCCCGGAAGATGTCGGGGATATCCACGAGTGCGCTTGCGAGCGATTATGCAAGCCCGAAAACGTCCGGCGTGACCACGACGCCGCAGAACATGGACATGCATGCTAATATGCGTGCAGGCGGCGCCACACAGGCAGTCACTCTGCCACGCGAGATAGCAAGCGATGTAGGACAGGGTCTGGACGAGGTAGCAACCAGCATTTCAGCAATGAAACAGCATCTCACCGCTCAAGTGGCAGAAGCAGCACGGTTAGCAGCGCACTTTCTAAAAATCGGGGTCAAGGCGCAGGCGCTCGAGTTTCACCGGCTACGGAAGCAGGCTACGGCTGACCTGGCGACGGTGCAGTCGTATGAGGCCAACGGACGGACACTTCCGCCGGCGTTTCTTCATCGGGAAGTGCAATGGACGGCGCCAGTCGAGCAGCGGCGAGACATTGGTGCTGGGCAGCTACAGGTTGCGGTGCTCCGCGTGACATCAGACGGAGATCTGGCTGCAACACTGGGTGGGCGTTCAGACTTTTACGTGCAGTGGGAGCTTGCATGGCCGCGCGACCGCAAAACGCGCGGATACACGCGCACCGTCAAGTATCGTGACTTTGACGCCAGCGGAGGCGCTGTGGACATTGACTACATCCACAATGCCGATGTGGTAGATCGCCAGAACATGCGTCCGATGCTACGCTGGGTCGACCGCGCCAAGCTCATCGTTGAGCTGTACAAGTATGCAGGGCTGTTGTGGGGGTCTCAACTCATTGGTCGAGCCACATTGCCGCTGGCAGCTCTACGCAGTCAGTCTGAGGCCGCCGGAGTGGTTGAAATTAAGGCTGGGGCAGACTCGCTATCTCGTGCTGGCCGTCCTTTGCCAGGCGGACCCGTATTTGTTGACGTTGCTGTGCGCCTCCGTCTGCCACTCAGCAACAAGCCCGAAATTGCCACGCGCTCGGAGCGCTGGATATACATTGATATGCAGCAGGAGATTCAGAAGTCTGTTCCACAGGGCCCAGTGCCGCAGGGGATACAGGGTTTAGCGCCACAACTACAGGAGGCTGAACCTCGGAAACTACAAGGTCCAGAGCCTCAGCCAAAGGAGCCAGAGCTTTACAACTCATTACAACAACAACCAGATACTCAACACAAGTCAGTGCCAGTTTTGCCTAAAAACAGTGATCAAAAGGAGAAGGCCTCGCTACCGCTGCAGCAACAGTCTCAACCCGAGCCCTCGCCGGCAGATGCAGTCTCGCCGGTTGACGAGATTGCAGCGCAGATGGACGCAGTGGACGGGTTGGTCTCGAATGCGGTGCTCGAGTTGGAGCTACAGCAGATTCCGTCGCGTATTAGCGCTGTCGGCAGAGACAAAGATGCGGCTGAACGTCTACAGGATGTTGGGGCGGCAATTAAACTGCGCATGAGCGTGGTTGCAGCACAAGTGGGTGCTGGTTTGCTTTCGATACAAGCCTACATGGAAGCAGTTGAGACAGAGGCTGCACAAGCTAAACAATGGGCACTGTCTGCAAAGCGTGCCGGACGCAAAGATATAGCTGTGCGTGCTATGCAGCGAGTAAAAGCAATGCAAACTGAGCTTGAGCAAATGAAAGCTGCAATGGATGCAGAAGATGAGTAGCTGTATCCTTTTATTTTTTAGTACATAAAGTAAGTATTATATTGCTATTTTTCGCTTTTAAGGATATAAGTGTAGAAAATTTAAAAAAACGGTAGAAAATGCTATAGCTTGTGTAGGCTGATCCTCTTTTAATGCGCAACACATTTAACCCTTATTTATTAATGTACAATTGATACTAATACGCAATGTTTTTTCTGCCTTTTCCCCTTTTTACACTGCCAAAGACCCCTCTGCCCATGCGCAAACAACACCTCCACGTGTAACACAAACGCACTGCCTGATTGGCGCAAACCCGCCACACCTAATGCTGCCAAAATAATCATACGCCAACGCTAATACTTTTGCAAATTATAGTAAACAGACGGAGATTGGTTGAGAGCGCGGGTAGTTTTCCACAGACTTTCGGATTGCTATGCGCACAGATCTGCGTGCCGGCAATGTAGGCGCTTCTTGTGTAACTTGGCGTTTCTTGGGAGCATAGCGGACTGCAGCACAATTAGTAGATGAAGTCACATCAACTTCTGGAGACCTACAGCGTTTCCTAGAAGGCTTAGGCGCATCGTCGCAAGAAGATAACGCATTTTCTTTTCTGGCGACAGAAGCAGATTTACGCGGCCGCGCCCAGCGAGTGATTTTAGTTTGTAGGCTCCACTGGCGCTGAATGCGCGCACACCACTCGTCAACGCAGCCCACAATCTGGTAATCAATAATGCCGTCCCACGCCCGCCCGCAGATAGGTTCGTTGTTGACCAAAATAGTTGTAGTATCTGGTGATGCCGTAGCCAGCCGCCGCACCAGCTGTCGGCAACCGGGTACCTTTAGCGTAGTCCCAAACACCAGCACAACATCGACCTTGCTCGCTGCGCGCCGGGCTCCAAGCGCCCGCGCATCATGGGAGATGATGCGTGCAATGTCCTCGCAGTGCGGGTGTGGCTCCTCGTACAGAACCACCGTCGGCCTCAGCTTTCCAGCCGGCAGCGACCGTCGCCCACATGCCTCGCGAGTCTCTGAGCGCTGCACACAATCGGCACATGCCGAGCCCGCAACCATTGTTGCGTTGGATTGCTCTGAAAAGGGGAATGAGCCGGCGCAGAGCTGGCATGCCAGTCGGTCCATCGAGCCGTGAAGCGGTACGCTCTGCGCTTCCTGCCACGACACATAGCCAGGCGCATCTTTGTGACTGTAGGGGTCCCACACAGCCAGGCCAGCCTTGCGCTCAAGTCCGTCAATATTCTGCGTGTAGCTGCGTAGAAGCATGCCCCGGTCGGCCAGCTGTCGGAGAAAGCGGTGCACGACGCCTGGCTGCGCAGATGCGCACTGGCGGCGAAGCTGTGTCATCCATTGATAAAACACTTCAGCTGTCTGCGCGGACTGGAACACTACGGATGCGTCAAACAGATCGCGTCCTTTGGAAACCAGCCCTCCGTGTGCGGCCTGAATCTGCCGGAACAGTCCGTCTGACGAGCGAAAGTCGGGAATCCCGCTGTTGACCGAGATCCCAGCGCCAGTCACAACAACCACGCGCCGCGCCCCTGCCACGCGCTGCACCAGCGCCGTGATTTCGGGACAGCGTTTGGATAGCACAAGTGTCTTGGGCATTAGTGTGTGGGTGTATGTATGTATACTTGTGGCTGACTGGTGACTAGTGATGTAAGTTACTTGAATAGAGGAGGGGCATTTAATCAGGCGCGAGAAGTAAAATATAGAGACAAAACGCGTGTTGGCGGGAAGCAAAGGAGAATTCAAACTCGCAGGCTGCCATGGGATCCACATTCAACTTGAACGCAGCGGCTCTTTGAGCCAAAGCATGCTCACAAAGGGATGTAGGCGTAGGCCTGAGCTGCTTTGTCAAAAAAAAAACGGAAAGCAGTAGTAGGAAGCCCTGCATTCCCATTTTAGGATGTTACAACGACCCTCATTCGCGTGGTTTGTTTGTTTTTCGCCAGAATACGCAGTAGCGACTTTGTTTACGTTAAACAGAACACGCGTGTAATCTCCACCTTTAGCTGAAGCGGCAGAACCGAGTCGACGTTGATCTGCAAACCGTGTAGCTAATTTGATTCCGCTACATAATCAGCATGCCACAGGGATCTGCAGCGTAAGCAGAATCTCAATAAAATACTGAAGATCGCACAATAGGTTTCGGAGTTTGGCTAAGCCATGAATACCACAACATGTTAGAAAGGGTGCAGGATTGCAAGACATAGAGTTGGATTGAAGCAGGAGAGCGGGAGAGCAGAAGCAGCACTCATTGAAGTGGGCGGTGCAGACAACTACAAACAACAACATGCGCACCGACCCTTCTCATTTCTTACATTGACGGAAAAGCGGAGATAGTTTTATTATGAAGCCTTCGATCTACAAGTTTCGTGATTTCAGTCACCACCCAAGTGTGAATATGTAAACTGATAGGGGGGGGGAGCCATTGGCCAATGGGGCAGGTGAAAGCGGGATAAGCAATTGGGGGAGCGTTTGTCAGCGGCATTGGCCAAAGCTTGTGTTTAAAGGACTCGGGGGTTGTTGCCGAGCGGCGGGGTGTTTGTGGAGCCCTTCTCCATTGGTGACCACCCGCAACAATGGGCTGACGGAAAAGGGGTTTGCCACAGTGACACCGATGCCTCTCCAACTCTCCTTACAGTTTGTCTAGCTGCTAATATCAACCTACATATCCTGCTTAAACCCTTTTAATAATATATGCGATGGGCGACAGCGCAGCATCCAACACCACGCCCCTGGTGAACACGGCCCGTACTTCCAGCCATCGCCGCAACAGCGGCAGCAAGCCGCGCGACGACGTGGCATACGAGGATGTGACGGACAGCAACTTTGTGTACGAGTTTGGCGGGCCAGTGGGCGCGGCGGCGATGATCGTCGGGTTTCCGCTGCTGATGGCGTACCAGTTTCTGTGCGTGTACGATAACGGGGGCCATTTTCTCGGGCCGGACTCGCTCGCTGATACTCTCCCGTGGGTAGAGCGCATGGGCGCGCGCTACTGGGAAATTGCGGCTCCCAGCTGGACGGGCGCGCGGATCTATCTTGGGTTTACACTGTTTATGGTGGGACTCGCGTACGTATGTCCGGGGCCTGTGATGCACGGGTACAAGCTACCAAGTCTCAACGGGCAGCGGCTGGTCTACCAATGCAACGCGCTGTGGTCGTGGTGGATTGTCACGCTGACTTCACTTGCACTGCACTTTACGGGCGTGTTCCGCTTGACACAGATAATCGACAACCTGGGTCCGATTATGACAATTGCTATGCTGTGGAGCTTCTTCTTGGCTGGCGCGTTGTACGCGGTTACAGCAGCGACAGGCGCCAAGCACCGCGCATCGGGGAATGTCATCTATGACTTTTTTATGGGCGTTTGCCTCAACCCGCGCCTCGGTTCGCTAGACATGAAGCTGTTCACTGAGCTGCGCATCCCATGGCCGGTGCTGTTTTTCATCTCGCTGTCGTGCGCCCTCAAGCAGTACGAGGAGATTGGATACGTGACGCCAGAGTCGACGTTCATGGTGCTTGCGCACTGGCTGTACTCTAACGCCTGCAACAAGGGCGAGGAGTGTGTGATCACGTCGTGGGATATTTTTTATGAGCTTGAGAGCTGGTACCTGCTGTTCTGGAATCTGGCGGGCGTGCCATTCTCGTACTGCTACTCGTCGATTTACTTGCTGAAGAACGGTCCTATGAACTTTTCGGTAGGGTGGAACGTGATGTGCTACGTGCTGCTGCTGACTGCCTACTTCTTCTGGGACACGGGCAACTCGCAGCGCAACCGCTTCCGCATGTATTGGAACAACACGCTGATTAAGCGCAACGCCTTCCCGCAGCTACCCAAGAGCTTTATCGACAATGCAAAGTTCCTGCAGACGCGCCATGGCAACAAGCTCCTGATTGACGGCTGGTACGCCTACGTGCGCAAGCCACACTACACCGCTGACCTGGTCATGGCGCTGACCTGGGGCCTGATCACTGGCTTTGGCTCGTTCTTCCCGTACTTCTACCTGACGTTCTTCCTTATTGTTCTTGTGCACCGCGTCGGCCGCGACGATGCCCGTTGCGTCAGGAAGTACGGTGCCGACTGGGATGAATACATGCGTGTCGTGCCTTGGAAGTTTGTCCCTTACATATACTAGCTCCCCCTTTTACTTTCCAACTCTATTTGTGAGTCAAACATACATTCATTGTTTTTGCGATCTTATCGTTTCTTTGTCTCTACACGTTTATTCCTTTTTTAGGGACCATTAAACTTCCATACAAAAAAATTTTTGCATTGACTTTACTGCAAAAAGAAACACTGCTTGATCAATCACTGCGGCGCTTATAGCGGCATAGCACAGGTCCCATGGGCAGCACAACCATCGAGTTAAAGTTGCGTTCGGGCATGCCCCGTTTGGGATCAAGCTCAAACTCGAACCGGGATAGCAGCACGTACAAGATAGTCTTGATCTGCATATATGCAAACTGCTCGCCAATGCAACGGTGCCGTCCGGCGCCAAATGGTAACGTGGGCGAGCGCGCCGACGCCGTGGTTGCGCCAAATCC
This sequence comes from Coemansia reversa NRRL 1564, assembly GCA_002705745.1. Taxonomy (NCBI): domain Eukaryota; kingdom Fungi; phylum Kickxellomycota; class Kickxellomycetes; order Kickxellales; family Kickxellaceae; genus Coemansia; species Coemansia reversa. Next base: position 68,338 of record KZ303508.1, on the reverse strand, counting down.
GTAGTCTGTTGTGGCCTTGTCTTGCGGGCCGTCGTCCTCCTGCGTGTTCCAGCGTCCAGGCACCCACGTCTCAGCGTCTGCGTAGTACTTTTCATCCGTAGCAGAAATGATTGGCGACGCGAGAATGTAGTTGCCAGCGGGGATCACATAGTCTGAGTTAGGCACGGCTACAGGCTTGATAACCTTGCGCATCACTTGCACCAGTGGCGAGCGAATGCGCAGCGTCTCACGAACAACGTTGTCTAGAGTGCCAAACGCCTTAATGTCCTCCAGGCTGGGTACGGGCAAGTCAGCCGAGGCCGGAATTTCGCGTCCCATCGTGTCGGAGATCTCGCGGCGTGCGTCTGCAACAATTTCCTTGTCGGCAGCCAAGTTAAGCAGTGCCCATGTTGTAGTGGCGGCGGAAGTGTGCTGTCCCGCCATTAGCAACGCAATAAGCAGGTTGCCGATGTGCTTGTCGCTTAGAAGCTCACCGTTCTTGTAGCGCGACTCCATGAACACGTCCAACATGTCGGTGTGCTTCTCGCCTAAGTGCTTGCGGCGTTCAGCAATGACCGCGCCAAAGATGCGGTCAAGTTCGGCATGTGCCTTGTCAGAGGCGTAGTACGACGGTAGCGGAAGCCATTCAAACAGGAAATGAATAGGAGTAAAGCACGAGTCCAGCGTGTGGTACAGGTCCGCAACGCCCTCGTGCATCTGCTTGCGGATCTCGGGGCCCAGCAGCGAGTGCGACGCGGTCAGAATAATCAGTTCTGAGATGCACTGCAGTAGCTCCACGGTGCCCTCGGGCTGTGTCCAGTGGCGGTCGACGTATTCATTGACCTCTTGCACAATGATGGGCAGGTACGAGCGGAAGTTTTCGATCGATAGCCCGGCCTTGATCATGCGCTTCTGTTCCATCAACACGGCGTTCGGCACGTCGTAAACCACACCTTCGCCGAACACCGGCTTGGTTAATGAGTTGTATGCATCCTCGGCTGTCACAGACGAGTGCTTCGCATTGAAAAAGAAATCGTTGCCGTCAATATCCACGCACACAGTCATGCGCCGCCCAAACATCAGGAAAGTGAAGAAGTTACCATGCCTGCGCTGGTGCTTACGGATGAATGTAATCGGGTTAATGCCAAACTCGATCATCGACCCAATAAATGGCACGTAGTACCTGACAAACGGCGGCTCTGACGAGTTGTGGTTCAACACCTGCTCAAAGTGCGCCCATGTAACGGCAAACGACACCACCACAACTACTGTTGCTACCGCCCCGACCACTGGGGCTTGCGTCAGAAACGCCCTGTACGACTCCCAGGCTGCCTGAAGGTATCCCATTGCCACGATTAGCCAAAAAATAAAATAAAAAAAAGCGCAGACAAAAGTGCTGAAAAAGGTAAATAATAAAACGAGAGGGTGGAAGCAGATGCAAAGATGAGATGGACACACAGTTGTTGAGTGATGGCAAGAAAGAGGGAAATGCGCCGATCCTTATATAAACGGCAAAAAGAACCCAGCATCGCAGCACACTCAGCCGTTGTTGGTAGACGCGTACATCATACGATTGTAACATAGGCTCCGCCAGCGTCGGCAGAGCCACAAGAACGCACTGGTACATGAGAAAAATGCGAAGCATGGGCGTATAACGCCCGGGTAATCCGACCGCACTGTTTACGCCTTTCTCGGGGCGGCTCACAGCAACCCAGCTCGCTGGGTTCCGTGGCGACTCACAGTAGCACGTACGAAACGATGGCTAGTCTCTAGTTCCGCGCGTTTGAATCGAGCGGCGCGTCATGCTGTAGGGGATCGCGGACTATTGTAAGGCTATGATCGGCCTGGTGGCAGTGGGCGGGCTGCGGCTGGGAAGCGTGTAGGTTTTGGCGGCGCTCGCTGTTCAGGCGCTTCCTGACCAACTGTGAGTAACGCGTCAGCGTAGCAGCGCTCGCAGACATCTCGTCTTCAGCAGCCTGCAGCGCACGCTCAAGGTCAGCGGCGTCAGAGCTTTCGCCTCGTAGCTGCATGATGCGGTTGTAGACGGCAGAGATGCGGCTCCAGTTTTGACGGCGCTTGCTGTCCATCTTCTCCCGCCATTGCGCGCCGTTTGTCTGTTCATATTCGCTGATGCGCTGTCGGAAGCGGTACAGTGCGCGCGGCGAGCTGAACTTGCCAATAGACGGGATATTCTCCGAGTCACCGATTGCCAGGCTGTCGATGTCCACTGTCTGCGTCGTACGGCTCCCAGCCGCAGCAGATACGCTGCTGGTGTTTGGCCACTGGGCTCTTCCTCCTTGTGCGTTAGTTCCCGGCTCGAGTGTGACTGGACCGGTGTCCGGCTGTGGCTGAATTTCCAGGCGCTGTTGCGCTGATGCAGAGCCCTGCACATGCGTCCTGGAAAATGGCGCTGCTGGGGCGGACAGCGGCGATGACGCCATTGTTGCTGCAGGGTCTAGTCTTGTGACACCCTCTTGCGTTGCTGTCACGCTCACAGATCCGGGAGCCGACGAAGCGATCCCTACAGTGTTCAGCGGGGCGGAGCTAAGGGCGACAGTGATTGCTGGATTCTGCTGACTCGACACAGCGGCGAGCAGCCCTGGAACCGGTTGCATTGTCCGATAAATTTGCGGGGCAATGCCTAATGACGCGGAAACTGCATGCGAATATGACGGCGTGCGCAGTCGATGGTGGCTGAGATAAAGCGGCGGCACCAGCTGCGGATGCGGTGGTAGCGGCTGCGTGCTCGAGCTCGGCGGCGTGGCAAGGCTGAAAACCTGGGTAGAAGCAGCAGCCGTGGGCTCGGATGGTAGCGGCGAATCTGTGATGTGGCGACCGCCGGTGCGTCGTCGCTTGGGCTGGGGCGCTGCCGCAGCGATCGTCTGCTGCAGCTGCTCAGCGTAGCGCAGATTGATGTTAAAGAGTGTGCGGATGTGCGCCTGTAGCTCCTGGATCTCAGAACGCGCCCTTACCAGCGCTCCCTGGAGCTGCCGTTCGCGCTCGCCCGCAAACGCATCAGGATGGAAAATGTCTGATGTAAATGTGCGAGGTACGCCACCACTTTCAGGTGCATTGCAATCATTGTCTTCGGCAGCGGCAGTGCCGTGGGTATTGCCGGCCTCGCCGCTGCTGCCCCCACTCTGCCCGCCGTCCAGACGGCTGCTATTGTTTCGTAGGCTCTCCATGCCCGACTGCCTAACCAGCGTCGTTTCTGCCTGTCCCTACTAACCGCGTGCAAAACTGATGTGCTAAACAAGAATTGCTTGGCTCTCGTTGTGGACTTTCTCTACACGCTTAGCTGGGGGGGGGTGATGCGTTATGTGCGAGAGCGCAGAAGCCTAGCCGCCGTTGTTCAGGGAGACACCCTGCGTATCACTAATGCGGGATGAGGCAAGTTTACAAGTTGCCCTCGCAACTCCAAAGACGGGATGCCTATGTGAAAGTGTGTGTGTTGCAATTGATGGGACGCGAGGTGCTCTGGCTGCGACCAGGTGCTTTGCAGCGATGATGCCAGGCTTGTAGAATAAAATAAAGAGAAAGTTTACCAACTGTACGCAGAAGCAAAGAAGCATAGAAGGTGTAGTGCTTGGGTCTTTGCAATAATAGAGGATCTTGTGAACCTGTGTCTGTAGTCGCCGCTGCCTGGGGTTGCCGCCGGTGCATTGAGGAAGGCGGCAAACAGCCCGCACATCACGGGATCATACTCTATACCCACACAAGGTTTGCTCGCTCTTCGGCAATGCGCAACGGCTCCTCATTGCACCCGCCTTGCCGTACATTTAACCCAGTGCGCGAGCCATACACTGTCGCTTTGGCTACCTTTATTCTCCAATCCAGCACCCAGACACTGCACAAGCATCTCAGGCTGCCGGCTCTCCCTGCAGACAATACACATTCACTCTGCACGTGCCCCTGCGCTTTCTCCACGATTCTACCACTCTTGGTGTTATTTCGCAATACCGCAATAAACAAATTGTACTTTGTAGACGTAAATATAGACATATTTAATAGGGAATGAAATCCAAAAACTATTGTATTGATACATACTACGTTCTTAACAAGTAACTAAAAAACGAGTCTTTATTTCTCGACAAAGATATCATGTAGCTGCTGCCGCTTTAGTGCTGACTCTATCTCCCTTGCCGCTTACTAGCGTATAACTAACAAAACCTAACAGTAGAGATCTACTAGTATTTGCCTTTGAGCATTAACTACTGATGGGAGTTCAGCAAGCTTAATCGCTCCCAGGGTCCTTTGCAAAATATATACAGTTGGCACGAAAACTGATTCAATGATTGTATTGTATTAACATGCTATTGCTAAAAACATATATGCTGTGTGTCTACTCAAAAATACTACTAATGTCTTGTTGATCTGTTTCTTGGTTCTTTCTTCTTGCCTGCTAACGCAAACTACACATGCCAATCGCGCACACACTTTGTTTCTCTTGATGCAAAATACAAGAAATACCCCGATTATCACAAACGCCATTCACTTGATGCGCTAATACTTTTTTTAAAAAGTAGAAGCTGACCGCAAAAGCAAGTCAAGCACTTATTTTGGAAAAAAAATTGCAAAAAACTGTATGGTCAAATTAGATAAACACAAGGTAAAAAAAGGTAAACTGTATACACATAAATAACAACAAATTTAGCATTGATAGTGCAATGGATTTAGGCCTCAATGACGTGCAGTCCGATAAGGCGCCAGGCCCTGTCTGTCTCCTGAAGCGAGAGCTTCGTGTTCTCCTGCTCGTCTGTAAGTACGCAGTCTTTGTCGGTTGCACCCAGGCGAGCACCTGCCCTTCCTAGCACCGACAGCGTCATACGCATTACCTCTGGCACCGCCATCACGCTACCGCTGTCCTCGTCTGTGTTGAGCTCGAGCTCCTCAGGCTCGGCCACCAACGTCAGCCGACATCCCGATGCGCGAACGCGCTGCTGAATCTGACCCACTGTCAGCTGTGGACCCTGCATCAATTCGTTTGAAGATGCATTGCCCTGCGTGCGACGAGGCCGCTGGTGCGTAGTAAACACCCTTTTAAGCAGCCGCTCGGGTGTAGCAAGTCGGATTGCCGCGCTATCACTCGATTCCCGTGCAGAGCCGCCGTTAGCGTGCTGACCAAGCAACATTGAACCGCGCAGACGCCGCACGCGTTCCACGCTATCCAGCCTCGTCCTGCGGTGGTCGGCTGTAAGATCCTTTAGTGGACACTCCCATCCCGGCAACCGCAGAACCTGTGCCGTCATGTTATCGTCGGAGCCCATGCGCTCGGCTACATCGACAATCTTCCGCGCAGCCGTAGAGGGTGTGCTGCATCCCTTGGCAATGTCTACAATTTCCTGGTCCGTCAGCACACCAGTCACGCCGTCCGAGACAATTACCAGAAATGCTGCTTCATCGCCCTGCAGCTCGTGGTGGTGAATCTCCGGCTCGGCAACTACCCCAAACCGCTTCACTTGCCAGTCGCCAAATGCCCGGGTGTTCGCCACCCGTGCCATTGCCCGCTCCTCGCCAAAAGAGTCGCGCGAGAAAAATGCCCCGTGTCGCTGAAGCCGCTCGCGTTCCTCGCGTACTTCGGGATGATGGAGCGTATTTAGCGGCACTGCCAGCCCACCCTGGTTGTCTTTCTTGCACAGGATAGCCTTCGAGTCGCCTACGCTCGACACCACTAGGTTGATCTGGCTGTCGCGCGACCAGAATGGCAAACCCTCTGCGTCCCACACCATTGCCGTGCACGCAGTCGACCCTTCCCCGTCGCTCCAGCGCGAGTTCTTGATGTCGTTGTCTGCGCGCAGAAACGCTAGCGTAATCCGCTCCTCAATTGTTAGAAATGTCGGCAACTCGTGCCGCTGGACAGACTCCTCCAGCCCGCGAAGCATCGGCGGCGTATAGTTGCTCCAGTCCTTGCCATATTGCCGCATGCTCTCCAGGACTGTCTCCAGGTCGTTGACCGACACCGTCTCTATGTATCTGTGCAGCGCCTCCTTGAGATACTCCGAGCAAGAGTCGCCGCCATGCCTACACATCAATATCGCATAATCGCAGGGGTAGTTGATTTCCGTATTAAGCAGCAATGCGTATGCGTGCACGCCCATGCAGAATAGAGCACGTGCGCATGAGAAATATGCTAATTTATACCCAACAAGGGTATGAAATGTGCTGGCAGTGAACGCCCTTGTTCCGGGTTTGCCCGCGTGTGCATCTCCTCCCAAACCTCTCTGCCAATACGGAACCTCCACACGGGCTGCCCCACCAAGACCACCAAGGCAAGTGCCACATCTACTTACCCGTCATATACTCCCAGATACATGATCTGCGCGCTGCTGCTGTCTTTGCGGTCGGCGACCATGCCTGGAATGCGTAGCGGAACAAATTCCGCCCGGTCCTGGTTGTATCCGCGTGTGCCGCGTGAGCTGCACTGCCCGATCAACAGTGGGCTTTTGCGCACATCCACGCGCACCGTGCCCTCTTCTGTATACGCAACATAGTAGGGATACGCGCCAACGTCCTGCGTTGTGCGCGTATGTCTCCCGCTGGTTGCTGTCGAAGCCCCAACTGGGATTGGTAATATTGGGTTACTGTGTGTAAGTGAAGCCGCTGCTGCTGTTGACATTGCTGCAGTTGGCGCAAGGCGCATCATGCTGCTCCTGCCAAGATGGCCTTGCATGGCCAGCAGAGGAAGGCGGCACGAAAGACACCTAGGCACTGTCTTGGCAAGCAATGCTCGAGAATACATTGAATTTAAAGTTGTTCGACTTTTTCGTTGCTAACGCGTATGTATGCAACTATGATGAAGCGCTATTGGGTTTGTAGAGAAAGCCAAGAACAGGAAGGGAAGCAGAGGCGCCAGAAGATGGTGAAAAAGGCTTGTGTTCAAAGAGGAATCGATTTGCGAAAAGGGTGTGGCACACTCACTGCCCTTTATAGGCCTGCTTTGCCCAACAGCAGTAATTTGTGATCAGCCCCCCCACCCCAAGCGCCGCCCCGCGCCCGCTCACCCCCCAACGCTGACTTGCTCATGCAAGCTTCAAAAGGCAAGCCTCTCAAAAGATATCTTTTCCTGATTTAGGGCTGTGGTGACTGCGCCGGGTTGTTGGTGTTAGAGAAACTGTGCCCCGGGATTTTTGCTACTCTTCTTGTAGTACTAGGTTGGTTGCTACTACTAAGCAGCAGGGAATACAGCATTCTCACGCTAGAAGACGCTCTCAGGTTTCTTTACTCTCGTGTGGGTTGAGAATATCGTGGCGGGCTACCACATCTTTGATAGTTCATTATTTTTGGACGTTTAGATTGGTAATCTGCAAAGTGGCTGTAAAGCTTTAATGGGCCTACTTGTCCAAAAGTTGAAACGCTATTTGGTTTGTTTGTTTTAACACCAAAATGTAATTACTAATCTTCGGTACTCTTCTTATTGCACCTAACGGCACGTTTGGATGTGGAATCCGATGTTTTAACTAATTGATTCGATTAGTATCCTTAAGCGATTAATAAAGTTGCAGCACCTATATTTTCTACAGTTTCGTGTTATCATTATTTTGTAAACATTGGCAATTTTAGTTGCTTTATCTTCCACATCAGCGCCTGTATTAAAGACTGATTGTAATATTTGTTTGGTTTAGAGGGCGGCTATTCTATAAATATGTTTGTCTGTTATTTAGTTTGTCGCCCAACAGCAAAACAAAATTTGTTAGTAATCACCAACATCTGCGTGAACTCTCGACAACTAGTACTGTACTCTACGTTTACAAATTATGCAATATTTTTTGAATAGTTAAAGTCTTGTAGTCAGCATAATTTCGTAAAGTCTTATATGTATAGATTTGTTGCTGTTGTTACAAGATGGAAGGCGTTAAAGTATATCTTGCATTAAAAAACCAGTTAAAGTATTATTGCTAGTACACGGGTTTTTATATAATCTGTTATACACATACTGTAAGTTGTTGTCTGACCGGCCACCCATCGACTATTCTAGATATAATGAGTGAATACGCGACATCTGACATTTTCAGTCACATTGGATGTATTTTATTGGCTTGTATATAAAGTAGAATTGTCAAGTAACGCTAAAATGTAGACACTGCAACAACAACATACAATGTAGTCACCACTACTAAGCCGGGAACATATTTGCTTAACATATATATTTTTTGGGATTTTGTTGAGGACGTACTAAAAGCAGTAAGCACAGTACATCACTAATCCAGCAATCACTACATCCAATAATCCAAGATTACGATATGAGTGGTTGCTGTTGCCTTGTGCCATTGACGCGTTGGAAAACTCAAACAAGTATTCTCCATTCTTTGAACCGTCAAATATTGAATTTTATAATAAATTCCAGCGAAACTTTTACCTCAAAAACACACCTGTCATCTACCTCAAAGATCTTAAAAACCATGGCGACTTCCAATTCAAAACGCAAGCGGCTTGTGGAAAAGTCGTTGCCACCAAAGATTGAGACATACATTCCCGAGTCGCGTCTGTTTATGCAGCTACAGGCGCTGGAGCGACGGCTAGACACGAAAATAGTGCGTAAGCGCCTGGAAGTGCAGGAGGCATTGGGAAAGCCCGTGTACAAAAAACGGATTCTGCGCATTTTCGTGTCTAATCTTGCAGCAAACCAGACTGTGGCTGCAACCGCGTCAGGTGGTGTCGACGAGACGGATGCAGATAATAAAGATGCGTCGCGGGCTGAGGCAGTGGAGGCACCTTCGTGGACACTGCGTATTGAGGGAAGACTGGTAGATCCGCCAGGTACGACGTGGAAGTCACGACCGGCGCCACACAAGTTCAGCGAGTTTCTAAACTCGATGGTAGTGGAACTGGACCGGAATCCAGAGATTTATAGCGACAACGTTGTGCAGTGGCGTCGCGGGGTTGACAATGATGTTGACGGGTTTGAAATTAAGCGGCGCGGCGACGAGGACGTGAGGACAAAGATCATGCTGGATATCCGCACAGCTACCGACCGTTTCAAGGTAAACAGTCCGCTGCTGCGAGAGCTGCTAGACATTCGCGGGCCTACTTCAAAGGCTGGGTTTATCATGAAGCTGTGGCAGTATATAAAATTTAATGGGTTACAGGACAGTGACGATCCAGATCAAATACGCTGCGATGCTGGACTTGCACAGGCGCTGGGCAGCAATGTGGTGTCGTTTACAGCACTGCCACAGATGTTGCATATGTTCCTGACACGGCCGGATCCTCTGATTATCGAGTATACAGTGCGTGTACATGAAGGAGACTTCCATATGGGACAGTACGCATTTGACGTGGAGGTGGAGATTGAGGAGCCTACCCGACAGGGCGCTGGGCCGCTGGCGAACGTGCAGACGCGGCATCGCGAGCTGACGCATATTGAAAACCAGCTGGCACAGATGATGCAGGACATACACAACGCACGGACTAAGCGCGACTTTTTGCGTAGTTTTTCAGACGACCCTGTGGCGTTTGTACACCGGTGGATTGATAACCAGACCAAGGACCTGGAGGTGATTCTCGGAGACAGGCGCCACGGGCTGGAAGCTGCGCTTGGGGCAATTATGGCAGCCGACAGCACTGCGCAGGAAATGACGGCTGAGCGCAAGCAGGCGCTTGAACATGAGACATCCAAGTGGCTCAAGGAGAGCGCACTGTACAACGAGCCCTGGGCTGAGGAAGCGGTATTCCACTATCTCTCCGCCAAGACGCAAGAGCGGATGCAGCAGCTGCTGAAGCAGCAGCATCAACAGCAGCAGCAGCAGCAGCAGCAAGTTAGGCAGCAACAGCATCAGGCGACTGGTGGCGGCTAATAATGACAACAATCCAAATCAATATTGGCATATTGTGCAAGTTTTCTAAATTTACCAGATTATTTTTTCATCTTTTTCCAAGTTTGGCCTGAATCCTTTTTTGCACAAAGATTGAAACGGCGATGTGATGCCAACCACAAATGTCAAAGCATGTGGTCCACTGATGTCCAAAATTATCTGCACATGTCGTTTTTCTGAGTTCGGATTTTGGCAGCAAAGCATGCAAATGCCTTCAAGGGGGAAATACAGTGCAAGAAGCACGCAGGAAAATCAACAGGCCAGACACGAGGTTTTTCCCAGCACGGCGATCAAGCACCCAGTGTCTGGGCTTTTCTTCCCTTGTCGGAAAACGTCCAATCCCCACACTTGCTTACCAATCCACTGCGCTGGAAGCAGATAGACTAATGTGGGCATGCGAGGCTGCTCACAGAGAATATCTGGTGGATAAACAAGTGGATACAGCGGATCTGGACGATAGAGCCATCGTATTGAGAAGACGCAATCACTGAAGCTTGATGTAAATGCCGACCAGTGGCAAAAAAAAAAGAATCTTGGAATTCAGACTGGGGGCGCGGAACAAGCGACCCGACCTCCCAAGTGATTCGACGTAAGGCCAATGCGACACAACAAAATCCGCGCGCCAACACGCGGAGCTCCTTTCTTCTCTCCCATCCTGCTGCAGGCGTTACTGCTACTTTTAGACTTGTTTTTTTTTTTTTTTTGTTGCGCTCTCTTGTTTGTTTCTTTATTATACATATTTGTATTTTGCCTCTCCTGGCTCAAACACGCCCAGCAGAGTTCCTACTACCGCCCGCCTCTACAGCACCAATACCGACCAAAGCAAAAGTACAAGCTGCAGAAACAGTCTCTTTTTGCGTCTATTCCTTGTTATTATACTGAGCTGAACACCAGGTCCGATATCCGGTAGATATAAGAGGGTAAGTGCGTTGGCTTCATAGCCGCCACAGTTAAGCTGCTTCATCCCTTGGATGGACTCACCGCTGTATTTGCACGCCCGACCGTGCATCCTGTGTGGCGAAAGCAGAGCCCTGTGAATGGGCGGGGGGGCAAACTATCTGCTGCAACGCAGAAGCATTTCATTGTTGCAGGAATTGGGCGCGCGACTCGCCCCACTATCCATCTCCCAACCCAGCTCATCTCCTCCCACACCATTCTTTCTCCCAGTGTTCTGCTCGCTCATCTCTGCTTACCATTGATCTGTTTACTCAACTAGTGTGTTCTGCCTGGCTATTCCACAAGCTGCTCGCTCCTCTCCAGCTTCAGTCTTCTTCGGCCGCCCTCGCGATTCTTTGCAAACACAAACGCATACATTCGAAACGCATAGTCGCAGCAGCCTAGAATATGGACGGTTCCACAGTCAGCGCAAGTACTACCAGCACCAAGAAACCCATGTACAGGCGCGTCCTCCGGCGCACAGCAGGTCTTTTTTCCGAGGGTCCCAAGGAGCATGAGGCACGCAAGGCAGCAGCAAATCTACCTACTCGGAGGATTTACGTCAATATGGAAGTGCCTGAGGATGAGCTTCCAACGCATGCACAGCATTACTGTACAAATGCCATCACGACCTCGCAGTACACGTTGATCAGCTTTCTTCCAAAGAATTTGGCGCGGCAGTTTCGGCGTGTGGCCAACATATATTTTCTGGTCCTCACTATTTTGCAGCTGATCAGCTACTTCTCCGTTGGTAGCCGCTTTCTGACTGTTGTGCCCATCATCCTAGTTCTGACCATCACTGCCGTCAAGGATGCCTTTGAGGACTGGCGGCGACACATCTCGGATAAGCACTTTAACGAGACCCCTACGCGCCTGGTCCGTAACCACCGCAACACAAATATGTTGTGGCAGGAAAACCAAACCGAGGCCGCCAAACACAGCATGCTTCTTACCCAGCGTATTCGCCTCGCACGCCAGCTGAACCGCAAGACCTGGTACAATCAGATTCCCAGCAACTGGGAGCTGTCAGAGAATCCCGTTGATCCCGCCCAGCCTCCAATACTAGACGAACATGCCAAATGGCGCAACGTGCGCGTTGGTGACTTTGTTATACTGCGCACCGGTGATCCCGCCCCGTCCGATATTCTGGTACTGGCCACCTCTGCTGATGATGGCAGCTTTTACGTGGAGACGAAGAATTTAGACGGCGAGACCAACCTGAAGCAGCGCGCATCGCTAGCCGAAACTGCCGGCGTGCGCGATCCTGAGGGTTGTGGTCGCCTATGTGCTGTTGTCGAGGTTGATGCCCCTTCATCTAATATGACAAAACTTAACGGCTCCATTCGCATTTTGTCTGTACCAACTGCTCCTGAGACTGACGAGTTGCGCACAAACTTGTCACCGATAACAGCACGCCCACTGCAGAGCCCAGGTCATCCTCCCCAGTTTACCTCTGTCAGTCCTCGTCAGATGAGCACGCCCTTTAGCTCTAGTGGTGAAAATTACGAAATGAAGCTTCTAGGTCCGCGCCAAGCACAACCGCTCCGTCAGTCGCCACTGGCGCTGCCCCCCACAAAGTCTGAATTCTCCTCGCACTTTCATGGCGACGACGAGCTTGGAGACGCTCCTCCATCTTATGATATGGACACAACCGTTCCAAGCAGCTCCACCGACAGGTATGTACATTGCTGGCCATCCCCAGCGCCATTTTCTCGCCGGGTTTGCATATAATACCTGTGCCCTTGTCTATGCTTATGTTTATGCCTATGTTGACGCCCACATTCATGCATGTCTTCCTGTCTAGACTGTGCTTTTAATGCTACGAGACGATGGGCTTGCGGTTTACATTGTACTTTCAATTGTTGCCACATCAGCTACTATACAGTGCACAGGCTCAAAATCCACTATTGAGCTTGCTGGGCTGCTGCAGCCACTATGCCCGCCATACAAAGCTTTCTAACAATAGTCTATATTTATCTTTTTTTCATTATGTAACCTGTAGTGGTGTGGGTAAGTCGCTGCCAAAGAATATTGACTTCAGCTCCAGTCCGCCGCAGATCCCGTTTTCGATCAGTAACATCCTGCTTCGCGGAATGACAGTCCGCAATACGGACTGGATTGTTGGTATTGTATTGTACACAGGCGACCAGAGCAAAATCGTCCTTAACTCGGGCGCCACGCCCTACAAGCGCAGCCGTATCGAGCGTATGATGAACAAGCAGGTGGTGCTGAGCTTTGCGTACGTATTTGTCACCTCATTCATTGTGGCGATAGTTGGTGGTATATGGTACGCCAAGCCAGACCAGCGCTACAGTGCGTACGTCGACTCGTCTATGGGCACCGGCTTGTACGGTTTTGCGCTGTTCTGGTCGGCGATGATTATGCTACAAAACGTCATTCCAATCGCACTTTATGTCAGTATCGAGTTTGTCAAGAGCTGGCATGTGTACTGGATCTACCAGGATATCAACATGTACTACGAACCAACAGACCAGCGCTGCGTGGCGCGAAACTGGAACATATCAGACGATCTTGGCCAGGTTTCTTACATATTCAGCGACAAAACGGGTACGCTAACGCGCAACGTGATGGACTTCCGCATGTGCACGATTAACGGCACAATATACGGAAAACAACTACCGGGCGACGAGCTGGACGTGGTCAAGGGGCGTATTGCACAGGAAGAGGTTGACCGCAACAATCCGCCCGAGGGCGGGGCAAACCCCTTCTTTATGGAGATCCAAAACGAAGACAATGGCTTTGGGCGATACAGCGCACATCCAGACGAGGCTGAAATTGAGGCCCGACAGAGCACTACTTCAAGTATCGCCAGCAACGGTACTAGCCAGTATGACAGCAGCCCGCTAATCTCCACTGCCGACGCGGCGAGCAACTATGCGAGATTAAATAGAGTTGCGGCACCCGCATTAAGGGTTTCTAATATGGCACCGGTGCCAGCACCAGTGCCGATCGGCGCAGCACACTCCCGAACGCGTACAACACAAGCGCTGACCGAGGAGGAGGCACAGGCCAAGCGCCGCCGTATGATTCAAGTGTACACTAGCGCGCTACGCAACGTTTTTGAGCCAACATATGTAGAGTTGGGCAATGAGGAGACTGGTGAAGGCGGTTCATACACTTTTGTAGACCCGCAGCTGTTCTATGACATGAAACCCGAAGTGGCGCCGCGCGGCACGATCAAAGGCGTGGCCAGCCCACATATGGGTGGCGAGGAGCAGGGTCTGTCGATCACAGGCGAACCGATGCAACGGATAGGCTCGCATCGGTCGTTTAACAACGGGTTTGACGTCGACCCGCAGCAGCAGCGTGATGCAATTGACCTGTTTTTGACAGAGCTGGCAACGTGCCATTCGGTGGTGGTGGAGAAGAGTTTTCAGAAGCAGATTAACAGCAACAACGAAGATGACCGCTCGACGCTAGGTCGACTGACGCGCATTTTTCACAGCCGCAACGGCTCTCGTAAGATAACCGACAAGGTGCGGCATATGCGACATCGCAGCAAGCATCATGGGCGCACCGAGTCTGCAGCCACTGCTTCCAGCTTTGGCGGCGACGTTGAGTTTGTCGCGTCGGAGACCGGGTCGATTAGCGCAGGGCACGCGCGCAACCCATCCTCTGCGAGCATGAGCTACATGCGGCTTGCTGAGCCAGGCTCGACAGAAGGCCGTGCGAACGCAGGTGGCTCATCCATGCCGCAGTCAGCTACGGCAGGATTTTTTGGGGAGCAAGGGAGCACAGCTAGAGTAGAGCAAGAAGCCAGCGCGCAAGACCTTGCGCAGGGTCTGGCGCAGGCGCTGGGGGAGCCGCAGTCGGCAGGATCCGGGGCATCTGAGCCAAAGGATGTCAGCAAGCTCCCGTATAGCGCCGAATCACCGGACGAGGGCGCGCTTGTGCGGGCGGCGAAGAACTTTGGGTACACGTTTCTTGGGAGAATCAAGAGTACCATATTTTTGGACGTGCGCGGCGAGAAGCGGCAGTACGAGGTGCTGGATACAATTGACTTTGACTCGACGCGCAAGCGTATGTCGACGATCTTGCGGCGGCCACCGCCGCACAACGACATTGTCATATTTACCAAGGGTGCAGATAACGTGATGATTGAGCGGCTGTGCAAGCTCGGTGGCGATGCGGAGGAGGCATTTGGGACGCGTGAGGAGGTTAAGTTTGAGCGAGCAATGCGTGAGCGGACGTTCTCACAGATTGATGAGTTTGCCAACGCCGGGTTGCGCACGCTGGTGCTTTGCTACCGGCGACTTAGTGAAAGTGAGTGGGTGCGGTGGTCAGCGCGCTACCACGCGGCTCAGGCGTCGTTAGACGCGGACCGCGACGAGCGCATTGAACAGGTGACCGAGGAGATGGAGCGCGACCTGCGCATTGCAGGGGCGACAGCTATCGAGGACAAACTACAGGAGCGTGTGCCCGATACGATTGCCGCGCTGCGTGCGGCAGGGATCAAGATTTGGGTTCTGACAGGCGACAAGATGGAGACTGCGATCAACATCGGGTTTGCCGCAAACCTTTTGACCAAGGAGATGGAGCTGTGGACCTTAAGCAGCTCTTCGGGGGCTGACGAGATTATCACACGGTTCCGCTTGATCGCACGCATTATGCGATCGATGGCAGCAGCCGAGCATGGCGGCGGTAGTGTCGGACTGGGCGTGGAGGACGCTCAGACGCTGGGGAGTGTGTCGTACAAGATTGGACGCGCGCACAAGTTTTTGCACATTGGTGAGACGCTAAGGCAACGGCGAGTGCGGCGTAACCAGCTTGCAGCAGGTGCAGCGATCGACGCGCCACGCCAGGAAGGACTTTCGCCAGCAGAGGTGCAGCAGTCAATCAACTTTCTCCGGCGGCACAGTTCAGTCAGCGCCGAGGGTGTGGTGGTGGCCGATGAACAGGACGCACGCAGCGGGTACCAGCCACTCAATGCATTGGTTATCGACGGCGGCGCACTGAGCATCCTGCTGGCGGATGCCGAGTGCCGCGCGCTGATGCTGGAGATTGCGCCGCTGTTTAAGTCGGTTGTATGTTGTCGCGCCAGTCCACTTCAAAAGGCCGAAGTGGTTCGACTTGTCAAGGATGGGCTGGACTTGGTTACGCTGGCTATCGGCGACGGCGCCAACGATGTTTCGATGATTCAGACCGCTGACATTGGTGTTGCGATCTCTGGGGAAGAGGGCTTGCAGGCGTCGATGGCATCCGATTATACCGTTGGCCGTTTTCACTTCCTGCAGAACCTGCTGCTGGTCCATGGATTGTACGACTACCTGCGCATGAGCGAGATGATTCTGACGTTCTTCTACAAGAACGTCATCTGGGCTATGGTGCCATTCTGGTACAGCATCTACTGCTCGTTCTCCGCCAACATATTCTACGACTTGTCGTACATTCAGCTCTACAACGTCGTTTTCACTGTCGCTCCTGTCGCCATTCTAGGCTGCATCGACAAACCCTTCAACTACCGGACTGCCATGACTTACGTTGCCGTCTACTCCGACGGCATTCGCAACCGCTACTACCAGTGGTGGCGCTATTACCTGTACGTCATCGACGGCATTTACCAGTCCGTGGTGATTTTCTTTACTTTCTACTTGTTCACCTACTGGTCCGACGTGCAGAACTCCTCCGGGCGCACTTGGGGCCGCTCCGACCTCAGCACTGGCCCTACTGTTGCGGTGGTCATTGCCGCCAGCCTGTGTGTTGGCTTTAACTCATGGCAGTGGAACTGGATCATGGCTGTTGCCATCTTGCTCTCCATTGTCGTCTGCCTGGCGTACGTTGCGGTGTCGTCAGCCGTACGCTACTACTCGCTCGAGGGCGTTGCCACTGCAGTCATGTCCACCGTGCAGTTTTGGTTTGGTGTTATCATCGCTGTTGTCGTTGCTATGCTGCCGCGGTACTCTGTGCACTGTTGGCAGAAGCTCAACCGTCCACGGGATCTCGACATTATCCGTGAGATCAAGATACTGCACCGCCCGTGGTATGGCCAAGTATTTGTCGAGCCCGACGCCCAAATCGAGTTTCCTGTTGAGCAGTCCAAGCATCATCGTTACCATCTGCACAAGCACAAAAAGTAGTAGCCCAGATTCTTATTTTTGCCGCAATAGATGTTTATAATATCATATACCAGCGATTCATTATGAATGAGAAATCAGTTAGAAGCTCTATTCGCTCTTAAAGTACGCTGGGGGAGATAAAACAGCTAGCAGCACCTCAGACTTAAAGTACACTGGAAATACCAAAGTGTAGCATTTATTCAGTACTAATGTACGCTAGGAAGATGAAGCAGCTTCAGTGGCTACTCGGACTTGAAGTACGCTGGGAAGATAAACCGCAGTGCTTCCCGCCCTTCGGCCAGCCCCTGCACCTCAGGCGGCTGCTGGAAGGCGTACTGCATGGAGCCGGTCTCGGACTTGGTCAGCGCATGCTCAGGGTCATTGTATGCAGCATTCTCGAGAGCGGGCAGCGCCGCCAACAGCAGCGTCTTCGCGTTGACCGCGTTGACCTTCATGGTCTTCATGACCTCGGCCACCGTAACAGGCTCCTCGGTCTCGCGCCACGCATCGTAGTCCGTGGCCATGCACACGATCGCGTACGTGATCTCTGCCTCGCGAGCAAGCTTCGATTCAGGAATACACGTCATGTTGATAATGTCTGCATCCCACGCGCGGTAAAGATTAGACTCAGCGCGCGTAGAGAACGCAGGGCCCTCCATGCACACGCCTGTTCCATTCGAGTGGATCGTGATTGCGGGCACTGCGTCGCCGTGCTGCGCCACCAGTGCACGCAGCGCCGCGCTAACCGGCTCGCCGAACGACGCGTGGGCTGTAACGCCCGTGCCAGTGAAAAACGAGTCAGCGCGGTTGCCCTTGGTGCGGTCAATAAACTGATCTGCCAGCACAAAGTCGCCAGGACGGATCTCCTCGCGCAGTGAGCCAACAGCGCTAAACGCCAAAAGCACCTGCACTCCTACTGCCTTAAGAGCTGCAATGTTCGCCCGGTAGTTGACTTCGGACGGAAGCACGTGGTGCGCCGGCCCGTGCCGGGCAAGAAACGCAATCTTGTGCCCACGCGCCGTCTCTGCAATAGTGACCGGCCCTGAAGGCTGTCCCCACGGGGTCTCTATTGTCAGCGTCTCAACTACCTTGAGCCCATCCAGTGAATAGAGCCCCGTGCCACCGATCACGCCAATGCGCACGTCCCTGAAATACTCTGTGTGGTTATGTCCTGTCATTATCTAAAAATCAAAGCTTTCTGTGTTAGCAGTTATAAAGAGTTGTATAGAATGGCATTAAATACCAGGCAGCGGAATATGATGAAGGGAAAGATATACTGGATTTAAAGGCTAGAGCGGCGTTTTGGGGATGGAAACGTCTTTTTTTTTTTTTTTTTGACACACACTTTTTGTACTGGGGGGCAGCTCGCCCATCAACAGAAAAGAATACCCTAGAGATCTAAAAATAAAGACATTCTACACTAAACCAAACTGTCCATGATTGTACACTACTTTACCAAGTGGCCCGCTGCTGGCGCAGGAGGCTGTTAGGGACCAAAACCAGAAAACCAAAGCAAAAGAGCAAACCCGAAAGAACGAAGAAATAGGGGAGGGAGTCATGGGGGCCAAAGAGATCGGGGACTATTGTCAGAAGTTGGAGGAGTAGTAGTTGCAAGAGAGAGAAAGAGGATCGGGAGAATACTTTGAATGGGGGCCCGGTGAGATAGGATGGCAGAGGCATATTTGTGGAAATATAGTTGAAGTAGGCAACTATTCGGTTGCATAGAGGAACGTCTTTTGGGGGAGATGTATTGTGTGTTTGCAAACAAAATATTCCGCATTCCGATTGCGGGACTGAAGAGCTCTACATATAAATAATAATTGTCAAGCTAAATGGCATTGCGGTGTTGTTGAACAGAACCACCCACTACCTGTGGCTGCAAAGTACTATCCACCATCACCGCCTTGAATAGTGTGACATACTGCTTGTAGAGCTGACTGATTCGGTGAAGTTGTGCGCTAATCCGAGATTGAGCGGTGCAGATGCCTGCGTGCTGGCACTGGTTGCATTAATCTATAATGACAATACCAATGCAGATGCCAACGCAGACGCTGTGCCAGTCAGTCACAGATCAAGGTTAGCATTGTTTGTCAGGAGTGTACCTCGAGCAACGTGTTGTCAAAGTCACACGGAATTGGTGCGTTAGCTCTCAAATGATTTATAGCGTTATTACTCGGATATACGCAAGAGTTGCCGTCAGTGCTTAGTACTGTCAGCCTGCAACCAGGCTTGATGCACAACCGACAGCTGTCCATCTCCACATAAAGCCTTGGTCAAGGGTTGCCTTTATATCTGCATTGTCCTCATCTATGATGGTGCGCGTTTTGTATAAGTAGCAGGCGAAATTGTCGGCTTTGGTTTTGTGGGCGTCCTCTTCGGTGCTAGAATCTTGTTAGCAAAAAAGACAGCGGCTCTTGATGTTTGTAGCACTCGATGCAAACATCAGCGCAGGTCATATAACACTTGCAAAACCCCATGCCATTGATATACGTCCACACAGACATCAATTCTTTGTCGTGTTAATTGCGCCAGAAACTGTTACGTCATAGCCTCTGTTGGTTGTGTCGTTGTCTTATGCCTTTTCAAACGGGCAGTCGCCATCCAGGTACACGACAATTCCATCAAATTGCACGCGGAGCGGGTGCCCTACAACAGCTGTGCCCTACATCGAGGGTACCTTGAAGTTGCAGCATAGATATCCGAGAACTAACTAGGGTGGCTTACATCGTTGATCAAGTATAATTTGCTAAACCGCAATTGCTGTGGCGGCGGTTTCTTTATCTATAAGTGCGCTTTGACACAGACATGCACTAGTAGCATCAATAGCAACAACAGCAAAGCAAATAGAAATATAGCTTTGAGACATACAACAATTTGTTAGCGTGCTTGTTGGTGTTTTGCTTGGTTAAAACAGCGAATTTATATACAATATAGAAGACAGTGTGCTCTCGGGCTCTATATCACAAATATATATATATATATATATATATATATATATATATAGCTCTAGAAATACTAATAGGTCTTGAAAGTATGTTTGCGATGGTAAACCGCATTTTCTTACTTTGACTAGTAGTGTTTAATAGGCCTAGCTTGTAAATAAAGATGACTCGTGCTCCAAAGATCCCATCAAATTGATATCTGGTTTTCCTTATTGTGATCAAGAAATAGCTTATTAGGTTATTTGAGATCTCAGCAAAAGTATCGATTCATCGGAAATAGCATCCAAGCTTAAAGTCTTGCTGCTTAAATCTGAAACTTCTGAAAAGCTCGATTCTTAGAGGAGCGAAAAAATGGTGTGAATTCTCTTAATGTGATCGCTCTATGCGCATGGATGCTGTGTGCACGCGACTCTTGGCGCTCACATTTTAGTTTTCTTCTGCGCTCGCTATCTTCCGACTTGTAATATATTCAAGCAACGCTATCTCATTATTTTTTAAATAGGAATACTCTATAAACTAAACGTTGAATGCCATGCCATCAAAGCTCAACGAGCCGATAACCGACGGATATAGCAAACAGCCCAACCACACAGATCGTGGTAACAACAACCCGTATGGGCAACAGCATAATCTTTCAAGAGGATCCCAGGATTACAACGCGTATAATAACAGGTACTCGGGTGCGTCGTATGGGACTGCCCAGCAGACAGGCGGCGCCATGCTGATTCCTGGACCTTACGGAGATCCCAACTATGAGGATGGTGGGATGCAGAACCTGAGGACGCCTCCTGATGACAGCCATGTGTATCCTCAGGCGCCACCAACCGGGCCAAACGCAGCAGAGAACCTTGGACGGCATCCACAAACAGTCGAGTGTCCCTGGTGTCACGCAGTTGTCACAACCAAAACCAAGAGACGATTGGGTTTCAAGTCAGGCGGTGCAGCAGTGTTAGTGGCAGCAATTGCATGGCCGCTGTTCTGGGTCCCGCTGCTAATACCTGGTCTACATCGCAAGACGCACTACTGCCCTCAGTGCAACCGAAAGATTGGCCGCGGACACCGTCGCCGTTCCTGAACTGGAAGGTGGTTGCGTCAGTCAACCACTGCCCGCGGCAGTTCTGCTGTACACATGTCTTATATGTTTCTTAATAGTAAGTTATTCAACAATTATATCAACAGCACAATGACTTCAAGTGCAACATCTAGTCTGAGTAAAGTTTGCGAATGTCCTCTAACCGAGCTCGGGCCAGTGTTATCGGGCATCTACCACTATCCAAAATATGGCGGTGTATACACGGGTAGCAAAAGACATATCCCGATGGGACCATCGCAGGATTGGTACGCGGTTTTTCGCAGATGGCGCACAGAGACTGGTCTTCAGGAAGAGCAACGCCATCTACATGAGGGCGAAGTGGCAGTGGAGGAGGCGGAACGGGCGTCTGCTGGATGCGTTTGTGAAAGTCTGAGCGATACCACCACTCGAGGAAGCGGTAGAAGAATATAGACAGCGGTAGCAGCACTTTGAGAAAGTCTAGCCCGCCAAACAAAACCCGTGCGACCAGATTGCGTGTGGCACGGAGTGCCGAGCCATTAGGCGCTGCCGCCAGACTGCTTGTCGCTGGCCCACGCGCGTCCATTGCACGGTAGTCAGCGGCGCTCATTCGTCGTACGTGCAGCCCAAGTATGTGCAGCCACGGCGAATTGTATCCGGTGCGGTCAAACATGTAGGCCACATAGTACACCATCGTGGCCATGTGGTACACAAAATTTGCGTGTGGATAGTACTGCCGGAACAGCCTTCCTATTGCAAGCTTAAACGTCTGTAGTCGCCGCCACCGCGCGTTCGTCGTGTCCTCTGCCACGCTGTCCGCCTGTAAGTCCGAATGACGGGCAAAGGCGCCACCCAGCAGCCGTGCTGCTTCGCCGCCGCTTTCTCTTTCGTAGAGCTGGTCGAGTCGACTTTTTACCAGTGGCAGCCCGACAAGAAATGCCAGGGACCTCCACACGTCGCCGCGCGTCATGCTGTCACCGCCGCCAAGCTTGCCTGTGCGCACACGCTTCATTCCATAAAAGTGCTCTGTAAACGACCCGCCATAGTTCCGCAGGTAGTGTCGCTCGACCATTAACATAACAGCCGCATACAGCTCCTCGTGCCAGTTCAGTGCCCGGACCAGATACCGTGGGTAACGGTGTGCGTAGACCGATGTCACATGTCGCAGCGCCGGCTCAAGCAGGTCGCTCATTTTATGTTGCGCGACAATCTCAAACAGCGACGGCTTGCCAGAATCGGCGCCGCCAAGCATATCGCTCATAAACTCCATCGTTGCTGCCACTGCCGCTCTACTGTACAAGGTGCCGTAATAAACGGAATAAAAGATAAGGGCCCGCAGGTAAAAGAGAAGTGATCCGTGTACAAAGTTGTGCCCTCTAGTCACTTGACATGGCTCACGCATGCTGCCTCTGCTGCTGCTGTCGTCAGCCCTCCCATTGCTCACACCCTTCTTTTCCAGCCTTTGCTTGGCCTTCTCTTTCTGCAGTGTATAGCACATTTGCTCTTTTTATTTTGTTGCCTATTTGCATTTCTTATTTTTCTTATATTTTGAGATCACCCTTGAAGCCGTGCCCTGTTTGCAGCCATGAACATTGGTCGTCCAGTGCCGCGTACAAGCTCGGGCTCGCAAGAGGCCTATGCGCCAGAGCTACTGTACGCGACATTTAACCAGGATTATGGCTGCTTTGCAATTGGAACCCAGACGGGTTTTAGAATATTCAACAGCGACCCCTACAAGGAGAAAATGAGACGAGGTAAGCAGACCTCTGTGTATGGAGGACCGTGACGATTTCATTTTCAACAAAAAAAAAAAAGCATGGTTTATTGTGCGTTAGGTGCATAGCTTGTGTGCTTCAACTGGAGCTGTAGAAGCGATCACTTACCACTACTCTAAGCATAAATGTGCATCTGCTGCGCTTCATATATGGCTGCCTTCTCTGATGTTAAGAAATTGTAGAGTTTAAGGACGGTGGCATTGGGATTGTAGCTATGCTGTACAGGTCAAACTACCTTGCCTTTGTCGGGGGTGGGCGCAATCCGAGGTTTCCTCCCAACAAGGTTATGCTGTGGGACGACGCCAGCTCCAAGATTATTGCTGAGCTCGAGTTTCGGTCTGATGTTCTTAATGTACAGCTTCAGCGCGAGCGCATCGTGGTAGTGCTGCGCAACAAATGCATAGTATGCTCGCTCGAGGCAAAGCCCCGTCACTTGCATGCCTTTGAAACTTCGGATAATGATCGCGGCGCCATGGCAATAAGCGGCGGCAGTGATACCAGTGTTTTGGCCTTTCCTGGTCGCCAGAAGGGTCATATTCAGACGGTGGATCTGCACTCTTGTGTTGGCTTGCCATCTGCTGTGCAAGACGGCGCTACTGTTCAGCGCACAAGTGCTTGCAGTCGAAGCAGCATATCTGCAGACTCTGGAATGACATCCTCTGCCACAGCATCGGGTGCTGGCGTGTACCCAGCCAATATCAACATAGTCGCCGCCCATTCAACTTCGATTAGCGCGCTGGCCGTCAGTGCCGATGGCTCGATGGTGGCCAGCGCCAGTGAAAAGGGTACACTTATTCGCATATTTAACACTGTCAGTGGCAGGTTGCTGCATGAGCTGCGTCGCGGCGTCGACCGTGCAGACATTTACAGCATTGCGTTCAGTCCCGACAACACAAGGCTCTGTGTTTCTTCCGACAAAGGGACCGTGCACGTGTTTAATCTTGAGGCAAAGCAGAGCACAGGCCGCCAGCTGCCAGCAGAGACAGCCACAGCTTCTGCCGGCAACCGCCACTCGAATCTAAAGTTTATGAAGGATCTCTTGCCAAAGTACTTTTCATCCGTCTGGTCATTTGCACATTTCCGGACCGCCAACGACGTACGCTGTATCTGCGGTTTTGGCAACGAGCGCAATAGCGTCATCGTGTTATGTGCAGACGGTACTGCTCAAAAGTACTCTTTCGACTCTTACCGCGGGATCAGCAGCCGAGAGTGGTACCGCAAGTTTATCTGATCTTTCACCGCCTGTCTGCTTTTCTGTGACACTGACAGACACTTGCGTCGAAGACCTTCGCTGGCACATTGCCCATATTTTATCATCTGCATTATGAGTGCCCTTGTTAACATCAAGTTATAAATCCGAGCTAGTTCTGTTTGTAGTTCTCCACTGCTTTTCTCTTTCTCTCTCGCTACTTTACCCTAAAATGGGTGCATATTATATAGAAGTCCTGGATAATCTCCAGGTTGTGGATATATACGCGGCGTCTGAAACACGCACTCATCGATCGACAGACGATGTTGTGCAGCTTATTGGAGAGGACAGCGTGAAGATCAATGGCCATCCACTTGTCAGGCTTCCCGTTGCAACAGCGTGGCATAAGCTAACCAGATCCTATCTACCTGCTAACGATGGGGAGACAAGTGGCTGGATCCGAATTCGAGTGGCTATTGATTATCGTAGCAGGAAGGCGCGCCTTGCTACGAGCCCACAAGGCATTTCAGGAATCCGTAGGCCCGTTACTGCTGCATTGCTAGAGCAGCTAGAGGATATCTGCTGCCAGAGGTGCAATGCGCATCTTTTAAGCGAAGCGCTTACCAAGCTGCATGACCGGCTAAATATCCGCGACCTTCCATCATCCCACTGGAGCGAGCTAGTAGATTGCTGGATGTGCCACCCTGAAGAGGATAAGCTCAACGTAAACCCTGATCTTATGTATACGTTTGAGCCTGAAAGGGAACCACTGACTTGTTTGGATTCTTTAGATATGATGCCTCCTTCAGCCATAGATATGCACATGTGGCTCGGCAACACGTTTGTACTTGTGCCAATGACGGGTCTTCAAGGACTGCAAACCAAGCTGGTCGCGCTTGATGCCCAGGTGAGTTTTCTTGTCTATCTGAAACCCTAAGTTTTTGACTACCATAGTTTAAAGCAGGATACGGTCACAGTACGCTTATAGTATATTTGCGACTGGTATGGCTTACTAAAACACAACCAGGAGTTTTTTAAACTTAGAATCAGTGGCTAGTGTTGGCGCCTACACACGATCTTGCTTGTTGTATATTAATAGTGAACAATGCTAACTTGGAATATCAGACTGGATGTTTAGGAACGATTTGATAATGCTTTCACAGTATTACAATGCGAATCCTGCGAGAATGTGGTTGGCGAAGCAGGGCGTGTAGGTCGTCGCCATGTGTACAAATTGTACTCGGATCACATCCGGTTTATGTGCAAAAGGTAAAGTATGCTGGCTGCTTTAATGCTTCTTATAGCATATTATATCTCGGCTTGAAGACATTTTTTGGGGATCAGCACTAATGTAAAATCTGTACTGATTAGGTCAGAAAAAGCTATTAATCTTGGACAGTCATTTTGCAGCGAGATCTTGAGCCATGCAAGTGCACATGCGGTCTACAAGTATGTTATCGAAGGTCGCAAATCTTGCAAGCCTGCAATTCTTATCCATCTTGTTGGTTGGAATGCAGAGCTTCTAGCATCACCAATCCAGAGCGCAAACCTTGAAAATGATCAAAAAGAGCCAGCATTTGAAAAGTGTATTAAAGTACTGTTTTTAAAGACAGAAGACAAGGAATTTGAGGAGCAAGCAATGCAGTGGCTAGATGATGATGCGACAGAGCTT
The DNA here is from genome assembly GCA_002705745.1 of Coemansia reversa NRRL 1564. Lineage (NCBI taxonomy): Eukaryota > Fungi > Kickxellomycota > Kickxellomycetes > Kickxellales > Kickxellaceae > Coemansia > Coemansia reversa. Next base: position 42,905 of record KZ303508.1, on the reverse strand, counting down.
TTATCACTTCTAGACAGTGACTGTGGAAAGCTAATTGAGTTGTTGACAGAGAACTCTTTACGAATTCCATCACATCTGCGCACGATGCTTGGTATGTCACGAAGCTTTCTTCCGCAGTAAGGTTCAATAGTGCAATCGTATGTTTAAGCATTAATATCAATACTAGATGCTGTGTTGTTATGATGGATGAATATGAGTTAATGTGTGCAGAAAAATTTCGGAGAATAGGTTTTTTTTATGTTTTTTTTTCTTGCATTGCAGTTTAAAATAAACAAATAAACATAGAAGCATACAGTAAGTTGACAATATTTTACGTAAGAGCAAGGCTTTTTGCGCAAAAGTAATCCTATGTTTGCAAGCGGTACTTTCATATCTCTCACATCCTCTAGCACAACGATGCTTTTAGCAGAGAAGGTGACTGTCCCCAAAACAGCTGGAACGACCAAAGGCCCAAGGGGATGTTCTTGCTACAAGCTCTGCCCTTCTCTGCGGCGTTAAGGGGTTTGGTTAAGCAACGTTTTTCAATTAACTCCGTTTTTATTTACAAACATATTAACTGGTTTTAGCTCTCAACATAACAGGTTTTTAATTCAAAGAATGACTGAGATATACAGCCCGGCGGATGTCTTCGACTCTATGACCGAGAGCACCTTTATACTGAAACCCAAGACACAGAGAAAAAAGACGGGGAATAGGCGCACAAGCAAAGCAGCAGATAGCAGCGCAGTGTCTACAAATGGCGGGTATGTTCGGCTTTTGCAAGGGAAGGAACCACTCGAGTCTATGGAACTACGGAAGCAGCTGTTCCAGGAGTTATGGACGCCACTTGAGAAGGAGCTGATTGATATCGAGAAGCAGGTGAATAACATCGGCATCGTAGAAGTCTGCAACTTTGTGGATGCATCTTACATGGAGACTGACACGCGGGAAAAGGGGCGGGTTGCACAGCCATTTGCAGAGATTGCAGCGGCAGTTGCATTTGCTGGAGTAAACACAGGAGACCATGGAAAGCTGTTTCAGTTGCTTCAGGAGCAGTTATGCGAGCGAGGCCATCACGTTGCGCAGCTCGAGTCTCAGTACTGCAACTCACTGCCAAACATGCACAAGTGTATTCTGGAGCAGGTATGCGGAAGCACCCGTGCAAGTGTCGATGGTGGCGACGAGGCAGAGCAAGGCCAGCTGAAGGGGACAAAGGCAATTGCATACGATCTGGGCCTGCTTAAGCTGTGGTGGGCGGCAGCTTTGGAGAAGGACAGGAGCAATGATAGCAAACGTGTTGTGGTTATCCTGCAGGATCTGGAGGGGTTCTCTCCAATGGTGGTTGATGACTTTATCCGCATTGCCACAAGCTACAGCGGCGTTGTGCCTATTGTTGTTGTGCTGGGGTTGGGCACGTCGTACGAGTGCGTGCAGCAGTCGCTTACCAAGGCGAGTATGTCAATGTTAAATGTTGAGCGATTCAACCTTCAGCGGTCGCGGCAGTGCATCGACGCAGCTATCCGCCATCTTTTTGTTCAGGGTGAGGCGGTGCTGTCATTTGGCGCAGAGGCATACAAGTCTCTGCTGGACCAGTTCCTGCTCTACAACTTCTCCATTTCTGGCTTTGTAAAAAAGCTCAAGTATGCAGCCATGGACTTCTTTTATGCCCAGCCGCTAAGCATTATTGCGAGCATCGTGGGCCGATCGGCCAACGATGCCTGTCCGGTCCGACTGACAAGCGACCAGATCGAACTTATTCGTATGCAGCGATCGGTCCAGCGTGTACTTGAGCGCGAGGCCGCTGAGGGTGCTGGCCGCGCACATGTCCACAAGGCACTCACGGACGACGCTTTCTTTCAGGACGTGGTACTGCCGCAGCTGGTGTGCCGGCTATCTGCTTACCGCCAGGGCTACTGCGTCGGCATTGGCTTGGTGGAGGCTATCCAGACCATGGCACCCGAGGCCACGCAAAAGCCTATTCGCACGCTTCATTACTACGGGCTTGGTATGCAGTTTGACGAGTGTCCACATTGGAAAACGCTAGCGGCAGTGGTACGCCGTATGAACATGTCAGAGATGAAGACATTGTTTGGCAAGCTATGCCACGTTCTCGAGCAGATACCGCTTGTAGACTGGACCCTTGTCTCAGAAGGCAGTATTAAAGTTCCTGAACTTTTGCAAAACGCATCTGCCCTTTTAGCCAGTCCCGATAGCTTGGCTAAAAGGGACGAGTCGAGCAGTGAAGAGCCAAAAAGACGTATTCGCACACGGACAGACATGGACCATCGTCCATTTATGCTGTTCCACAGTGGCGCCAGCGACACAGAGCTCTACGTGCTTGAAAGGTGCTGCAAGGCGGTTGAGACAGCGCTCAAAACCTGTCTGGAATCTTACCACAGTGTTCCTCTCAATGAGATATTCTACTATCGCCACTCGCATCTTTTGGACACAGCATTTAGCGCCCAACCGCGCGCAGCAGTCCAGACCGCGCTTGGAAAGTCGCATTACTACATTAATTGCCACTGCTGCGACTCCGTTGATGATAACGTCGCTGAGGACTGCGGCGGTGACGAGGACCAGCGTATCATGCCCACCATGCACGACTCGAGCATATCCTACCGCCTTCACCAGGAGTGCGGCCGCATGATCAACCTCTTCGACTGGTACTCGTCGTTTGCCTCAGTCGTCGAAAAGGAATCTTCGAGCCAGCATCCCAACACGGCCCCCAGCCAAGCTGAGACCCAGGCCCGATTCATGCGCACTGTGGAGGAGATGCAGTTACTTGGGTTTATTAAGCCCACACAGCGCAAAACAGACCACGTACTGCGGCTGACATGGGGTGCATAGGCTATCATTAGTTTCTAAATGACTCTGCCACGTTTGATCTGTATTTGCTTTTGGGAACATATGTTTTTGGAGAAAGAAATTAACATGTAAACGCACACAAAGCGCCCAGGCTTCGATTTCAGCGCAACGCCCCAGTGACACTCAGCACGTCGTCGGCCCGAATGACATCCACAACAACAAAGCTCAGACTGCCGTTTGATCCTACGCTCTGGCTTGTACCTTTCAGTACCCATTCGCCCGAGCCGAATCTTGCGTCTGGCGCTCCAGGCGCGTTGAATACATTGCCATCCCCGCTCTGCGCTTTCGATGTTGTTACCGACTCTGAATCATCATCAACAATATCCTCTTGATCGTCTGCAGCGTTATTGATAATTGTGCCATTGCGAAGCGCGCGTGCAGCCACCTCTTCGTCGCTAAATGGCCGCCACTCATATTTGTCCTTTGGGATAAGCGATGCTGGAATCGAAGCGTTAAACGTATCCCACAGGAGCAGCCCGATGTGATCGGGGGACTGGACATTGATAGCCCCTTGCAGCGCCATTCCAGAGAGTGGCCGCCATAGAAGTAGCTGCGCAGAGATCTCCAGCTGCCCAAACGGCGAGTCGTTAAATAAAAGCGCCGCATTGCTGAGCATCTTGACTTTTGTGTATGAGAGGACAACCCCGCGCACCTGCGGAACAAAGTGCAACAGCATGCTATTCAGCGTCTCATGGATCCCCGCCCAATGATCACTGCTATGTACTGGTGCCAGCGTCACGGTTAGCTTTGCCGTGCACTCGCTGAAGCTGCTGCCTTTTGTGGGGCTTGGATATGGAATGGGTGCGCGTGCTGCATCGGATGTCTTTGAACTCTTTCTGTCTTTTTTCTTCGACTTGTGTGTCTTTGATTTTTTTCCAGAGTCGCCATGATGCTTTGACTTTCGCTTCTCTCCCATTTTGCTCGGCCAGAGGCGACTGCTATCGTCGAATTCGTCAAAAAGCTGGTAGAAGAGACGAAAAGAAGGCCTGCTAGCACATCACGCGAAAGCAGAGTGCTGAATCTCCATCAATACATATCGCAAGTGTCAATTACTTCTGCAATCATAAAAAAAATATTAGATAATCCTGATCTGATCAGTTTCTAGGAGATCACGGCGGCCGTCTGCAGGATTTCCGCTAGACTTGGAATCCCAGCCTTGTCACAAGCAGATACAACGCCTCCCCAGCTGCGATCCTTCTCTTTTACTCGGTCGTCGACATTTTTTTGCACGCCACTACTAGTCAACCATGGGTGAGCATCCATCGCATCCTGATGAGACAAGCACAGTTTGTGATGCATAAAGCGGTCGGCGGGTGGAATCTGAGTCGTGGCGAATCCAACCACAAAGGGCAACTGAGCTGAGGCAGGGACTAGCTTTTTTTTTTGCTTGATGGATTCGTCCTAAGCAATGGATACAGCACTAGTGGTCTATACTTTCTAGCAGTTTGGCCTTGCTCAACAACTCGAAGGTGTCAGTGGAGATTATAAGCTTCAGATACCATGCAAATGGGAGAGACAGAATCACTGTGTAGAGCTGCACTCAATTGAGATTCGAGGCTAGTTGGCTAAAAGCAATTCACGGGTTGCGAGTGCCAGCTTTTAAAATATAAACCCTCAGCTGGTCCACTTGACCCTACGCATCCGACCGATTATGATTTTACGCAGACTCGACATTTGTTAGAAAAATAACTGATTTTGCTGTAAATTGCAGTTGAGTTTGCTTATTTTGCAGCGCCTCTATGTCTATCAGAGAACGCTAATACTAATGAGAAAGTTTGCTTACTTTTGTACACTGATTATTTTACTACGCTGTATAAACATCTGACGACGTTTGCATGGCGGGGATGGCGCTTTTTATTATTGGACTTTTGCACTCGTGTGTGCTGATTGGAACCTACCTGCAACTTTGGGTGGATTGGACTTTGAACTGACGCGCGCAGCTTGTAGGTATCAGCCGTGACTCCCGCCACAAGCGCTCCCACACTGGCGCCAAGCGCGCTCACTACCGCAAGAAGAGAAAGTTTGAGCTTGGCCGTCAGGCAGCTAACACCAGGCTCGGGCCCAAGCGTATCCATGAGGTGCGTGTGCGTGGCGGAAACAAAAAGTTCCGCGCCATGCGTCTTGAGGCCGGCACGTACTCGTGGGGTTCAGAGGCAATCTCACGCAGCACCCGTATTGTGGCTGTTGTCTACAACGCCTCAAACAACGAGCTTGTGCGTACCAACACGCTGGTGAAGGGCGCGATTGTTCAGATTGATGCCACACCCTTCCGCCAGTGGTATGAGAACCGCTATGCCAAGATCCTTGGCAAGAAGAGGCGCGCCGCTGCCGAGGAGGACAAGGGTGAGGCCACTAAGCCCCGCTCCAAGCATCTTCTGGCCAAGGTCGCCGCTCGCAAGAGCAGCGTAGAGCCTGCACTTGATACTCAGTTTGGTTCTGGGCGTCTGTATGCCATCATCACCTCGCGTCCTGGCCAGTCCGGTCGCTGTGACGGCTACATCCTGGAGGGCAAGGAGCTTGACTTTTATCTCCGCAAGATCCGCAGCAAGAAGTAGTTGCTTTCTGTTTCTCTTCTGCCTTTCGCCTGTGCGATAAAATATACGCGCATCAACTGTGCAATCTCCATCCATTGATTACAAGGTCTAAAAAATGTTATGCAATCTTGTTTCTAGCTTAGAGTAGTGGTGACTACTCTGAATGTTTTTTTTTTTTTTTTGTATCTTCGTGCTTTGAGTTGCTTGGTGCTCTTGTGGCGCTTGGTAGTTTTCTGTGGCTGATCAGCAGAGGTCGTTGCATTCCCATGCTGGAAAGGCTCAGGGTTCATTTCCCCTCATGCAGGCTAAACAGGATATGCCAAAAGTTTAAAACAGCAGGAACATCACACAATTCCAATGGCTCAGATTGGGATATGGATCGGAAGCAGGATCGCGCTACAGCTCAGGCTCAAGGTAACTCTTTTTTTTTCTACAAAAAAGCATTCCAGGACAAGCAACTTTCTTCCCGATAGTCCAGCCTTTCTAGAAAATGCTCTGAGCTTTTAAACGCAACCAATGTTTCCAGAGAATGCTATATGCTAGGTGATGTTGCCTAACCAATTCTACTTTTGATACAAACCAATCAAACGTTTTCAAAGTGACTGAAATTTGTTGGATATCGCGCATTCACTCACTTTACCTAGCATAGTCCATGGATGGATGGACAGACAAAAGCTTACAAAATGCGTGAAACAGATTATATATAAAGTGACAACATTAGCAACAGCGCAGGGACTGCAAATACGCTCACCACATTCACCGCTGCCAGCACCCGGATAATAAGATGGTGCCCAAATAGCACTTCACGATACCGATATATGTACCCATGCTTGGAATGCAGCACAAAGCCATGGTCCGAAGCCCGCATATGGTGCTGCAAGCCGCTTCTGCTGTCTGTAGATATGTCAAATATTCCAGTTGCGCCGCCATACTCACCCATTGTCGAGCGTACAGTCACTTCAACAGTCAGATTAATAGCATGTTCTGGTATCTTGGGTTCAGCAAATGATGTCACCGTGGCAGCTGCAAATTCCTCGATAGCTAGCTGATACATATCCATCTCCTCCATCCGAAGACTGCACAGATCCTCAGAAACCTGCAGCAGTCTTCCCGAGTCTCCCAATGGCACAGGCTGCTCCGTGGCATGCTTCACGCTGTGGGCAGATAGACAGCCATTGTGGTCGTGGCCGTTGAAAATCAGCGTTGGCGCCAGACAATGAAGCAAATATGCTGAAGTTACTGGAGAAAGATAGTCTTGGTAGTGGACAGATCCGTTCCTGTATCTTGTCTCTGGCTCCGCGACGCATATGTCGCTTGGTTTGCTCAGTGGAATGTGCAGGAGGAGTACCAGAGGTACTGCTGGATGTTTGGCACGCTCAGATGCAAGCCGTTTCAAGAAGGACCACGTATCGTTTCGGAACTGAGCGTTCTGTGTAAAGTCGAGATTCATCGCGTTCAAAATAGCAAACTGGTGTAGGCCATGCACTGATTCGCGAGCTCTATTGTCGTCAAAATCCACCATCCACTCCCTGTTGATTGGGCCAAAGTTGTTGACATAGCGATTGATGTGGTATGGTCGTGTCTCGGCGCCATATCCGATGTCATGGTTTCCTGCCAGAAACAGATGGGCGTGTGCTTTGTGTGTGTGTATGGGCTTGTGCGGTGTTTTGTTGCGGCCTGATATCCAATTGAATCGCTCGATGCGCTTATAGTACTCGGCTTTGCGAACGCCTTGACTCGAAAAAATGTCACCCATGGTCACAACATATTGCGGCTGAAACGCGGCAATAGTCGACATATACACATGGCGGAGGTAGTAGTCATTTACTAGAAGGTCATATCTCCCCATTATAGGCTCGCGTCTCAGCTTTGCATCGCCCTCAATCTGTGGGTCACCATAGAGATTTAGGCGGAGGTGCGATGCTACAGACAACGTACCTCAGAGAACAAATAGAGTGCGAGGTGTCGGCAGCGCTGAGTACAGCAGACATGCAAAAGTGTCTTTCTCGGAGACTAGAGAAATGGACAGCCCGTGTCTACTTACCTGGATGATAGAGCGCCTGTAAAGCAGCGTAGTTAATGAAATATATGTTTGCTGCGCTCAGAACAGTTGCAAAGGCGACCACCAGCTGTCTAGATCGGCTACGGTTCATCTGTGTATTGTTGTTGTTATTATGTCTGGGCAACAGATGCTAGAAATTCAAGTAAGGCCCAGTCGGTCAGTCAGCGTATATGTTTCATTCATATAAAATATTGCAAAAGGTTACAGAACAATAATGGAATCAGAAAGCAGAGCTGTTCGGAGCCACTTGTACTGGGCGCACGTCCTTCGTAACCCCCTCCCCAAAGCACTGCAATTCTACCCATTTATCGCCTAATTCGGGCAAGCGACGCGTCGCCTAATTAGCATGCTCTTCGTTTTCTTCTCAGCTTCTTTTTTTCTCTTTAACTCTCTATTAGGAATGCTTGGCTTGCGTTGTCGTCGGCAGATCTGGCCTCACTGGGCAACAAGCAACCGAGTGCGCCCTGGCAGCCACACAAGTCCCAGACACGCTTGTGTGGCAGCACACAAAGTAGCAGCAACAGCACATGCTGATATTTGCGCCCAGCTGACAAAGCTCAAAGCTACGGAACTAAGTAGAATTATGCGAGGCTGTGGACTTGCGCAGGGCGTTGGGAAGGTCTACAAGGTTGATGCGCTAAGCACTTTTGTGTGGGCGTCCCAAGAGCTTGCTCTAGCGCGCTGCCTTGCTAAACGCAAGCGCAAACCAGTGAAGATCTGTACGGCACATAAGGCATTTGTGCCTGAGGAGGTCGTTTCGATTGACATTGGCTTTCGAAACTTGGCTTTTGCTCACGTATCGCGTAGCGGGAAAGTCCTTGCGTGGCGACGCGTTGAGCTGTTGAAGGAGGCCACATTTGAGCCCTGGACACTTGCCGCTGTAGTTGAACGGTTTGTCCATGACATTCTTCCCGTGCGTGCCGCAGCAACATGTACATATGTAATCGAGCACCAACGCTTCCGGTCGCAGGGGTCAGCAGCGGTAACTAATTCAGTAATGGTGAACAACCTAGTCGAGGCATTGTTGTACTCGTGTCTGCGAAGTATAGGTGCGCGCATCGAAGCCATAAACCCCACCCTAGTCAGCTCGCATTGGGATCTTTCAGATACCTCAGGCCTCTTACAGGCTGCAGTTGATCAAGAGCTGATATCTAGCGAGTCTGACGCAACCAAATTGACATCAGCAGGCAAGAAGCACAAGACAGGGAAGAAAAAAGTATCAAAGTCTGCAGATATGGACGACACCGTTCGAACAGCTCGGATTATTGCACACATGGGTCCGATCCTCGAAGAGCAGAAGCGGCTTACCAGCAGCCAGCACGAGGAAATTCTTCGTGTGCTTGATATGCCCCCTCCACGTAGACGAGCCGCAAAGGCCGTAGATGTCCAGGATGTCGACGAGCTTCAACGGAAGGGAACCCAGCGCCTGAGCGTAATTCGCGACCTAAAGCGTCGGTTAATCAAAAAGGAGCGCTCTATCTTGCTAGTACAGTCATGGCTCATGTTATTCCTAGCTTCTGCGCACCCACAAGCTGATATATCTCAGACCCCCCAGATGAACACTCTCGGTCTCACGCCTGACACATGGCCGTTCAGCAAGAACATGGAGTTTTCCGACGAAATGGCCAGGATGTTTTGCAAGGAGAAGAAGAAGGATGATCTGTGCGATTGCTTGATGCAGGCGGTAGCATGGTATCGGTGGCAGCAGAATGTAGTCGACACGCTAGACTCCTATGGCAGCACTTTGCTTATAGAAGCCGGAAATGTTAGCGTTTAGAAAGGATTTTTTGCGGCACTCGACATTGCAGGTTTGCTTTAGGAGGACAGTGTATTTGCGTTTTGTGTTTGGATGTTGAAGGCCTGGCTCTTGATAATGCCCTTACCTGAACAGTGCCAGAAAATAAAGTAAACATATAAACACTGTGGGTCTTAATGTTTCCACGCCATACTACATTTTTCTTTCAGAAATACGGGCGACATGAGGTAAGCTGCGTTTATTATATTCTATTGCTACATCAATAACAAAATAAACTACTCTATGGATCTGACCTCTGTGCATATGCTCAAAGCTATGAATATTTTGCCACTTTGTTTTTTAGTTTGTTTCTTTTGTCTGTCGGAACAAACTGTGTCTTCTGCAACACAAAACGCAATACCACTTGCTACCATAGAATAAACTCGGCCGACGCAAATACTATTCTCTTGGTGCGCCAATAGATTGCTATTTATCGAATTTAACTAGCGTAGTTAATAATAATAAACTGAAATAAAAGCCTAGACAATATTAGAGAGTTAATGTTTCTAGTCGACCTTGCCTGCGATACCATGCTTATATATGCTCATCCATCTCTCCTGACGCTATTTCCAATGACAGTAGTGCGCAGGGGAGATCTCTGGTGTGGCGATTGCCTTACTGGTCACTACTATTCTTAAGAAAACTATTGGCGCATAAAAAAATAATATTTGCGTCGGTCAACGTAATTTTTTTGGCAGCAAGTTGTCTTGTGTTTTGCATCAAGAGAGACAAGGTTTATGCGTCGTTGGCGAGTACAATTTGCAGGTGCAGTTTGCGTCAGCAGACAAGAAAGAACCAAGAAACATATCAACAAGACATTAGTAGTAGTTTTGATTAGACACATAGCATATATGTTTTTGGCGATAACATGGTAATACAATACACGCTTAGAGGGTTCCCATCAGCTCAAGTCTGACTTCTGAGTTACATCGCCAAGCAGGTGATCTAAGCCCCCTGCGGAATGATCTAATTAGTTTTTTTTTTTTTTTTTTGTACAACTTCCGTTTCTTCATGCGTCGCCGCCTGTGTACAATCGATATCTTTTTTATTTTTACGCGCTCCTGGAATTTGTCTCTATCTTCCTTTGTTTGTACGAGTGGCCGACTCTACACGAGTGCGCAGTATATACATATTTACATACTAAATCGTTTTAGAGTAGCGGGAATTGTCTGCGCATCTGCTATATATTTGGGGTTTGTCGACACAGCTATATAAACACGCAGCCTCCAGCATTTGCTGCGCAATGAACAGTAAGTGTGTGTGCTAGCTTTTTTGCACGGGCCTGTCTTTGAGCTATATCAGAATTTTCCAAACATTGAGGTAGAGGGTATCCCCGTGTCATTAGGGCTCGGGTGAGTGCGAGGTGGGGATAGTAGTATAGTAGAATATAGCGCATGCAATTGTCCCTATCTCACGATGTTGACAAAACTAGCTATCCGTTTGCCATTCCCAGTGCGCGTTTCCACGTAGCTCCTTCTAAATACTAATCCATGGCAGCAGCATCGTGCTATTTTTGCTATTCTCTGTAGACTCGGTTCTAAACGCCAAGCGCAGGGCCATGGCAAAGAAACAAAAGCCAAAGGCACCTGGCTCTACACATGCGCACGGACGAGTGTCAAAGATTGACAAAAGGCCGGCGCCAAGCTCTATACAACCGCGCGACCGGGATCCACCGACTGAAAATTGCCGAGACGAGATTCTGCCTACTTCAGCTTCTAGCAATGGTATGGATAGGCGGAGCAGCGAGTATCCAGCAGATTGTGGCGGCGGGTCTAACAGCGAAGATTATGAAGATGAGCCCGAGGTAGAGGAGGAGGATATTGACGACTATCGTAAAGGTGGCTATCACTCAGTCAAAATAGGCGATACGTTCAAGAAAAAGCGCTACAAAGTTGTCCGCAAACTTGGCTGGGGGCACTTTTCTACAGTCTGGCTTGCTTATGACCGTGATAAAGACATTCACGTTGCACTTAAAATTGTAAAGTCGGCGGCGCACTACACCGAGGCTGCTTTGGACGAGATTGAATTATGTACACGGACTGTTTCTGTAAGGGAACCACATGTTGGGCGCGATTATGTTGCAAAGCTGCTAGACAGCTTCGAGCATTCGGGACAAAATGGACGGCACGTGTGCATGGTATTCGAGGTTCTCGGGGAGAACCTATTATCGCTTATTCGCAATGCTCGGCGCTACAGTTTGCTGCGGGATGTGGTCTGTACTGTCAACGCAGTTAGTGCTGGCAATGGTGGCCGACGTCAGCCACAGCAGCAAGGCACAGCAGAGCATGTGGGGCTTGGCACATATAACGAAACCTCTGAAGACAAAACCCGTTCAAGCGACGGGCTTCCAATCCCGCTTGTCAAGCGGATTGCACGTCAGATTATTGCGGGGCTGGCGTATTTGCATGGGCCATGCAATATGATTCACACTGATCTCAAACCTGAGAATGTCCTAGTATGCATTGACAACGTAGAGGATGCAATTCGCTTAGAGCTTAGAAACGATGCGATTAGCAATAATGTACAAGATAAAACCGTTCTTGTGCAGACCAGTCGCAGCGTTGCCAATTCACGCGCTCCCAGCCCTGGAGGCGAGAACGCCGCTCGGGCCGCACTTGAGAAAGATCTCAATGATATTTCAATTGCAGGTACTCCCTCGCTTTCACGACACGGATCGGAAAATAGTTTGCAGAGAGCATCCAGTGCGACACCATCCGACCGCCTTCTTAATATGAACGTCAAACTGGCAGATCTCGGGAACGCCACTTGGGCAGATCACCACTTCACTGAGGATATACAAACGCGTCAATATCGTTCACCCGAGGTGATTATTGGCGCGCGCTGGAACGCAAACGCTGACATCTGGTCGTGCGCGTGTCTTGTATTTGAGCTTTTGACTGGTGATTATCTGTTTGAACCACGTTCCGGGAGCCGCTATTCTAAAGATGAAGAGCACATTGCGCAGATTATAGAGATCATTGCTCCTTTTCCGAGGAAATTTGCTCTTTCCGGCAAGTTTTCAAGCGAGCTGTTCAACCGGAGAGGTGAGCTGCGACATATATGCCGTCTTTATCCATTTCCACTAAAGGAGCTTCTACACGACGAGTATGGTTTTGCGGAGCACGAATCGCGTGAGATTGCTGACTTTCTCCTTCCTATGCTGGAAATTAACCCTGCACGGAGATCCTCTGCAGAAAGCATGCTATTACACCGATGGCTCCAATAATTGGTTCAGCATTCACAAGCACTGCCTAAATGCAGTCTAGCTTGTCAGCAAATCATTTAGGTACATTTGCATTGATCGGGCTTTCCGCCAACGAGAGCTGAGAGCGAGAAAGATTGTTTGCATCTTTTATGTGCTTTGCACAATAAAAATATTATAAAGTGGGTAACTTATTGCTGTTTTTGGGCAGTAGCGACTATCTGAGATGTGGCTGTTCTTGTGACGTTTGTGTCATGGGCTGATTGCTACTCGCCTTGCGACTCTTGGTGGACTATTGCGGCTGATCAGCAAACATCACATTATTCCTGCGTTAAAGATATTCTGTAATTCCCTAGTTTCTATACGGACGTAAAATAATGTGCCAAAAAAGTTAGAACAGCAGCAACATTACTAAGAACAACATTTTAATAAAGAAGCCAAATGGCTGATGTAGCAGAATGTGTGCAACGCAACTGCAAGTTTCTCAACAAAAATCTACAAGACTGTTAAGCAAACATGTTTCTGGCTTAGTAATGGTAACTACTACAAATGTTAGTATAATGTCTACGTTTTGGGTTGTTTAGTGCTTTTCTTGCGATGCTTGTAACGCCAATAAATTGATGTAGACTATCTGTGATTTACATGTTATTTTCTGTCCAAGGCAATGGATAGCCGTTCTAATGGCCTATATCTAAAGGTGCTGTGTTTGTTATTTTAATATAATCTTTTATTTACTTTATTTATTGCCAAACTTCCAATAAGGTCTACAATTGCATATGTGTTTATTTTTACAACTCTGTGTATGACACAATGTTTAGTTGTTTTTGGGTTGTTCTTAGGCAGTTGGTTTTATATTTTTAATTTTTACTTTGTGTAGCATAGTATTATTGTATTAGCAATTTTACCTGTTTAATTGGTTTGAAGCAGAAGCTATAGAATATGACTAAATTTTTCAGACCAGCCTATATGCTAGGTGATATTGCTTGAAATATTCTACTTTTCATAGAAACCAATAGAGTAACCGCAATGTGATTATAACTTGTTACGCATTGTGCATTCACTCATTTTACCTAGCGTTTTTTATGGACGGACGGACAGAAGCTAGCAATGCTTAAACAGATTAAATATATAGGAGGGAACATTTACTATTATAAAGTATTAGTGAAATTGTAAAGAAATATACCACGGGCGCTATACTAAATAGATTTATTTCAGAGGCTTTTGGAAAAAGCAACGGTCCATGTATATGGGTGCTTTATTATTTTAAAACAGCTGCCTATTACCTCTCTAGTGCTTATACTGTTAGTCTGTGTGTTGTCCGTCAATACATGCGTAGCTGCTGGATGGGAATGCGATTTATCTGATAAAGCCGAGCTTCTTTGATGGGAGCCTATGGCGTGGCTGAGTTTATTAAAGCTTACATCAAATTATGACGTAAACGCGCAATATGACAAAAATGTTATTTTATTCTGGTACTGGCAAAAGAAACATACTGATGTAATAAGTAACTTTGTAATCTCACAGGAACATATGCTCTCAAGTCTATTTGTCGTTTGGAATATTATCTGTTTTTTTTTATATTATTGAAGCTCCCCAACTCGGCAACATCTTTCACCAACAATATTGAGTATATTATCCGTCGATACGCAAGGTCAGCAACAAGAGAACGGACACGATTCCGCTGTTTGGGATAGGGGATAGACCAAAATATGCACAATTGGCTTTAACAGTAGTGACACTTGTGATTTCATGTGCTGCTGCTGCGCCTACGCTAGCATTTATTCAATTGTTGTGTTTTTTTGTTTGCCGAAATATAATAGATCTTAAATTTGTGTATAAAAGGTGGCAAAATCGGCAAAACCCTACGCTTTAATGTAAGACACGTTCTCGCAATCTTCACCGTCTATTTATTTCTATCAACCTAGCATAGCCTTAAGGGGTTTTAAGCAAGTACAGGCATATACTTGTATATTTCTTATTTTTGACCTTACCTTCCGATGCCAAGGTAGCCAAGGTTTATTTTTGGGGCTATTTTTTGATCTATATAGTAAACCGTATTCTGGGAAAATAGATACGTTTAAAGTTATATCTAGATCTAGAGCATTCTCGGGAAAGCCAAACTTTCTGGTTCTATATAGTGCAAAAACTTAATGTTAGATATAGACGATGAAGATAGCAAACGTTAACAGAAGTTACAAGACGGCGATATGCGACACTTTTACACTCCTTGGAAGCTGCAAATATGGTGATAGTTGCAATTTTGCACATGGAGAGGCGGATTTGAGAACTAGATTAAACCCTACCAACTACAAAACAACTTTCTGTAGAAACGAAGCACAAGGTCAAATTTGTCCATATGGCGCAAAATGTGATTTTATTCATAAAAGTGATCTTTTTAGCATGGGCTGCGGCAAAGTCACATGTAGCAGGAGTCAACCAACACACGATGCATTAATACATGGTGGTATGTTGGCAGAGGTACCTGTCGAAAACGCAATGTTAACTTGTTATTCTACAGACAGTAGCAATAATATATCTTGTACTCCCAACATAGCACGTTTTGCAATGGGCAATAAGACTGATAATACGCCAATTTCTTGGACCCACGACGGTGAATTTGCACGCTTTTTTGTAGGCGATCTGAACGATGAAAATGATATGTTCTCGTCTTTTAGGATTACCAACTTTAGTACGGGAATTCGCTTCTAAGAGATAAAGCAGCAGATTGAGTTCGAAGCCGAAACGATTTTGAAATAATCTCGACCTTAAACTGTTTTTTAGCTTTGATATTTTTTTTGCAAGACCAAATTCACACCTTGAATAATTAATGCATTATTATATTAGGCTCAAAGTGTAAGAAATGGAGCTCAACTGATATATAGTGGGCTTAACAATTGATTCGATGTTTTTTAATAACCTTTCTTTTAAAAAATACATCGCCCAGAGATGAGCTATCAATAAGCTTGTAATTTATAATAGTAGTCTTGCTGGTGCTGTTTCAAATAAAATATATGCTTTTGGTTTTATTATACAATATATCTTACAAAGTGGTTTCATATTCATATGACCAATTGAATCAATTTTAGTGCTATTTTTTTCTAAGACATGCTTACATTTTTATTTTATTTAATATTGAATAAATATCTTCCAAATTTAAACCACTTGCTTTCTCTTATGTCGTTAACACATTCCTAAAATATTTTTAAAACAAGTTAAATTCCACTCATTTACAGATCATGAGATCTAGTCCAGATCATAAACAGATTCAGATCATATATCAGGCTCGGGGAAAGAAAGGTAATGCCTTTTCTATAGAATTTAAAGCAAAACTGCAAGTAATAGCACCATAGTCTGCAGCATCCATTGAGTACAGTAATACATTTTAAATAGCTACTGCTTGTTTCTACAGAAAGTTATGTGCATAAATATTGCATATTTTACAGTTTTAAAATTTTCATCATGACCCTTACTCCTAATTTTTCAAAGTCCGAAAAACGTGCAATGTTTTATGCTTTCTATACTGAAAGCAAATCCCCTAAAATGATAAAACAAAAACTGGATCATGCATTAGACAAACATACTCTTTCACATAAAACAGTATGCAAATGGGTAACTAGATTTAATACCAAACACTATTCACTTAAAGATGAACCTAGAACAGGACGCCCATCATTGGAAATTACCAATCTTTATTCTGAGGAACTGAAAAAAACAATAACTGAATGTCCAACTATTTCAGCAGATGAGCTAGCATCAACCTATGGGTGTTCGTCAAGAACAATGAATAAGACTTTAAAAAATGACCTGGGATACAGAATGATTCAACGTAAATGGGTACCACATCAACTATCAGATATTCAAAAACAAGAACGAGTTAATTTTTGTAAGAACTTTCTTCAGAAATATAAAAAGACTAATCAATCAAGTTTGTATAATATTGT